>JANGFI010001435.1:0-15608 GCA_025758705.1 Goffeauzyma gilvescens
GGGGGGGGGGGGGAGGAGGTGACCAACGAAATGATCTGCATATACGATACACATGCGTTGAGGAGTAACAGGAAGTGTAGTCCGCGAATCAATCAGGAATTCAAAACATAGAGCATCAGAGAAAAAGAAGAAAGGACAGGCGACAACCTGCATCCTCGTGGATATTCCGTTATGTCAATAGTCAGGAGTATCTATCTACAGACAGACGTAAATCCATCTAGTCTTCGGGATCATCAACAATGGTGTCCCAAAGAAATGGGATGAGGTATGGGTTGCGGTGTAGAGTAGTGAGGTTGAGTCAAGGATGTCTTGCGGGAAGATGGTGTGAACGTGAATGTGATACCTTGATGCTTTCTGTGCTTCGGAGAGATATAGTATCAAGAAAGATGATGTGAGGTATCGCTGTTGACTTAACGGACTGGATTCGTTCAGGCTATGCCTGGTTTCAGATACGTTATCTCTCTCGAAGACCAAGGTTCGAAAAATCGTGGATATAGGATCTCAAAAGACGGGGATATAGGTAGAGGAGGGGAAATGGATGCAAGTTAGCTTGGTATGCGCGGTGGCTTCGATGACGGACCCTTTTTTCTCCAATATGCGCTGTCCCTTATTCTTTTCTGCAATCAATAAAAAGTAAACATTTTCATGGTGTTTCATACTTGGATCATTTCTAAGTTTCTTTTTGCATTCTGAGAGTAAAGTGGTCTACAGTGTCGTTTTTGACCACTTATCTATTCCTTCATCTCCTTTATTTCCCTCCTCCACTCTTTCTTCAGAAAGTCCATCTCATCAATCCAATAATCTCCTCTTACAACCCCGACTTCTTCATCTTACCTCTCACTGCCTCTCCGTGCCCTCCCTGCCTCGCACTCTCACCTCCAAACACCTCCTCAAAAACCCTTCCGATATTCGGTATCATATCTTCCGTCTGCATACTTCTCCCTTTCTCTTCGAATGTCCGTCTGGAACAGGTTCGGTTGAATGTGGATGCTCCATAGGCTGCGAGCAGGGGGATGTGTTTCGCGATGTCGGAGGAGGAAGGCGGAGGCGGGTGGCCGGCTTTTCTGCGAGGTGTGGAGAGTGAGTGAGTGAGCGTAGCGAGCAGGCGAGCAGGCGCGAGCGAGGAGCGCCGAAGGGCGGAAGGAAACCGAGAGTAAAAAGAGGGCGAGGACGCAGGGTGGTCAGCGAAGTCAATTGACGAAACAAGGAAGCAAGTGCTCTCGCATGATGGGGTTAAACTCACTCATAAGTCCCCTTAATCCACTCATTTCCCCAAGCCATCAGCACACCCACACTTCCCGACAAAATATCACCTTGACCCCCACATCTCTTCAATCCACCTTGAGTATGATTCTTAAGGATCTCTACTTTGCCTCCTTTTCCCACACCCTTACCCTCGGACTCGCCTCCCTCACCTCGGACGCTATCCGGTATCTCCATACCGTTCGTGATGATGTCCACCTCTCCCTTTTGGAGGATCGTAGTATTCTCAAGCGCTCGTGCTAGTTGCGGGGCGAGGCTATCAGCCGGTGCAGAGGTATCGATCTTCATGGTATCACAGAGACGTCGGAATTCCATGATATTGGGTGTGAGGACTAGGCGGGGGGTGCCGGGCCAATTGAGGATGACGGACGGGTCATTCTGCCGGGCGAGCATTAGTGAGGAGGGAGGAAGAAGGTAAGACGAGATGAAGCGGCGAGCCGAGAGGAGATGACATGAGATGAGGAAACAGGACGACGAGACGTTCCAAGGGAGCGGAAGAGCCAACCGAACGGAGAGTCAAGAGAAAATGTCAGCTTGAGCCCTGCGCCAGGGTAGTATTTAAAAGTTGCTGATAGGCTGACGGAACAAGTCAATCTCATCATCTCGCCACATCGTTCGTGCTCTGAAAAGCTCCCATCATCCTGGGCTCCCACCAACAAGCGAGCAAACAGAAAGAAAAAAGAAAAAAAAAGGAAGAAGAGCAGGAAAGCAAGAAAGAAGAAGAAGTCCACCCACCGCGACCAAAAATAGTCCATCAGCATCCACGACAACACCCAAATCCGTCTCTTTTGCGAGCTCTAATGCGATTCGGGCACAGGATTGGGTGTGTTCGGTACGACCGAGTCCCGGACCGATGATGAGAACGTGCTGGAGTGCGGCGGCGGAATAAAAAATATGAAGTGGGAAAAGGGATGTCAGGGTTTGTCTTCTGTCCTATTTTTTTTTATTTTTTTTTATCCACTTTGTTCAATTGGGAACACCCCCCAAAACCCCAACCCGCAACTCACCAGCCTCTCGAATATCCCCTTCATCTCCCTCCTCAACTCCTCTTTCCCCAATCCCTCCTTTAAAACCCCATGTACTATCAAATCCGGACTATAACTCTTAATAACCGCCCCAGCTTCTGGCTCACAGATAACATGTGCAAGATCTGCTCCGAATCGCATAGCTCCCATAGCGCTAAAGAAAGGGGCACCGGTGTAGTCCCCCGAGCCGCCGAGAACACCGATTCGGCCGGATTGACCTTTGTGGAGAAGAGGAGAAAGAGGAGGGATTAGGTGGTGGGAGAGGAGGGAGATGATATGTCGGTGGGTGGCGGAGGCGGTTGAGGTTGCCATGATGCAAGATAACAGACGGATGGTGTGTGTCGTACGTTGTATGTTGTATGTTGTATGCTATATGTTGTATGTTGCTTATTGTATATTGTATGCGGGCGATGAGTGGAAAAACAAAAGAGCTAAAGGGTGGATGGGGTATTTATATCAAGCTAAGCTAAATGTAGCCACGGTTGTCAACCACTTTTCGTTTCGACTGGCGACGGATTAATTTTGGGAACGCTGTAGAGATTGTAATGATGAATCTTTCTCGGAAATGAAAGGAAAACACAAAGTAGGATCAATGAATGGATCGTGATTCGATGTAAACTAACGGATAATGATATTGTAGGACTCCAACCAGGTCTTACAGAAATGTCCTTCGCTTCTTCCGATCTCGTTTGCACAATCAATCAATCAATCAATCGCTCCCATCATCCAATTCTACCCTCACCCCCTTCCCCCCCCCCCCCCCCCCCCTTGGCCGCTTTGAACCTGTTCCCGCTCCGATCCGTGCGGTTTGCCCCTGATGACATCAGCACGAATGATTTCCGGTGGGCGAGAGTTAGGAAGCCTGGAATCACGTGATTCTTGCGAAAGGTGGGGCAACTTGGGAGTTGCAGCTAGAGAGGAGAAGGAGGAGGAGTGAAACACTTTGGCTGCAGTAAGCTCCAGCCCGTGAGAGGAGGAGCAAGCCAATGAACCCACACGGGTAAGGCAAGGCAAGGGAGGGCAGGGCGGGAACTTGAGGATTGAGGATTGAGATGACGTGTGTTTGGTTGTTTCGGTGACCCCCTCGCCCAATGAGGAGAGGGGGAATAGCCACGGGCGAGAAGAGGGAGGATCAGGGATACAACTCCTATTTCATCGGGAATGGGGGGGCTAAGGGCTGGTTTCAACTTCCTCTCATCTCAAGAGGGCAGAGGGAGAGAACGACTAGAAGGGGCCCCCAACCAATCCTGCGGTATTCCATCCCAGTCTCAGGTACAGTCATAGAATCATACTCAGCAGTCACAGTCATAGTCATAGTCATAGTCACAGTCATAGTCATGGTCGTCTGAATCATAGTCATTTGTCATAGCCATAGTCATCGTCTGCATCATCCGTCATTTGCCCTGTTGTCTCTGGTCTCTCATTCTCGTCTTTGTGTCGGTTGTACTAAACAAATCGAATTACCCACTGCTGCCGTTGATCTCTCTATTCTACGTTGGTAGGGCACTGGAACGCAGATATCCACCACGAACGTCCATAATCAGACACAAAGGATAAATATTTCTGATAACTTGCGAATCATCAGTAAACCTACACGAAAACATAAAAACTTCTCTCATCTGTTCACTTTGTTTTTTTCCGGAACAACAAAGAACAACAAACCCCAGTTATCTTCCCAACATGGCCAGCACAAATCCCGCCAACACCTCGAGTGGACGGTCTGAGACGGCGCCGTCTAAATTCTCAACGAAAGACCTCTCCGGCGCACTTCCTGATCTTCGCAAATCTGCTAAAACCCAGCGATCCCAGCGTAACATATCCAACGATGCAGGCCAAGAAGAAGAGCTCGTCGACGACGACGATGGCGAAGAAGAAATCGAAGAGAATGATGATGACGACTCCGAAACAGACGACGACATGATTGATCTCGAAACTCGGCCAGGAACACCTATCTTCGGTCTGAGTTCTTCTACGGGTTTACCTGGTGTTGGCGTCTCTGGATCCGGAGGTGAAAAGGGAGCAGGAGGGGGTATCAAACATTCGCTCCTCGCCACCGCTCTGGGCAAGAGCAGTAGTGATCGCGGCCGAAAGCGAGAGGGAGAGTCTGTGACCTCCAGTGCGGTTGGCGTGGGGAAAGAATCCCAAGCCGCAAGTAAAGAGAATCTTCAGAATCCAAGAGATCCATTAAGAGCTCTTCCTAGTTCGGTCGCCGTTAGGATCTTCCTACAACTCGATGTGAGGTCTTTAGCGAGGTGTGATCGGGTCTGTAAGAGGTGGAGAAAGAGTGCGACGTTGAATTATGGTGAGTTTTTGAGCTATGTTTGGGGTTTAAAGCCCCCCCCCCCCTTTCTCGGGGATTCGATCTGTGGATGTTTCCAGATTTTTGTTTCGGTCGCTAACCAACCAATTCGTCTGCTCTTTGATCCCTCTTCGTAATCTCGTCCGCTCCATGGATTCTCTCTCCTCGGCACGTTTTCGTCCCATTCCATTCCGTTTCTTTCTCTCCTTTTCCCATAATCGATTTCCCTTATAGTCTGGTTCCTCCACGTCCGATCTCTCCAGCTTCCCAAACTAAGTCGAACAATCGATGGCCACCTCGTCCCCTCTTCTTCTCTTCTCCCACTCGACAAGCCCCGTACCAACTTCGGCAACACTGACTTTGATGATCCCTTTGACAAGCCGAGTTTCCTCTCGACTGTTCGTACACCAATCCCGTCTGAGAAAACGCTTCAGACTCCTCAGTGGAGTAAAGGCGAGAGTAAGAAGAATTGGAAGACTGAGATGAAGACGCTTGCGACTAGGAGAGATGACTATCAGGAACCACCTGATGGATTGAGGGTCGATATCGATAAATTATCGAGCGGGGTCATCACACCCATTGGTGGTCCCGGATACGAGAGTGACCCAAGAGGTGGTGTAAGTGGGACGGCAACACCTCCGAAAAGTAAGAAAGAGATGAGAGAACATTACAAGACTCTCGGTGGGAGGAAGAGTAAGAGTAAAGGCTTGTTGGGAGGTGTGACAAGAGGTGTGAAAGATCGCGGTGGGATGGGAGATACCGGGGAAGAAGATCGGTTCGCGGCGCCTTGGTAAAGAGCCATTAAAGCTAGATATATGGATGATCTCAGTCGTCTAGAATAAATAAGCGTGAGAATTGAGGGTCATCCGTTTGCAGTAGTAATTACTACATCACGCGTAAAATGCTCTGTATGTGTCGTAAAACAAACTAAATCACGCATCCATATATGATATGTATACTAATCCGTCCGGTCGATTTGCAAATGCAAACAAAGAAAAAAAGAACCTGCAATCCGATATATGCATTACAAGCAAGGTTTGTGGACTTGCATAGTTGCAATCTCGGCGTCCATGTGCAGGTGAAAGACCATGTCGACGTGCTTTTCCTTTTTTTCTTTCCAACTGGATTCAAGTTTATCGATTTATTTTTGGTTGCATTAATCTGTTTGTATTTCATCACTCGGTTTCCTTTACAAATGAGACCAGTGTTTCGAGCCGTCCATGGCTATCTTTCTCATCTCGTCCCCAACCTTCACCTTCCCCTCGTCCTCTATTCAACACCTCTGAATGACCATGGCGGATGCGGCACCACCACCGTTACAGATACCGGCCACACCGATTTGACCCGGTTGCAACTGATGAGCCAGTGTGACTACGATTCTGCAACCGGAAGAACCAATCGGGTGACCGAGCGCGACCGCTCCACCTTGTACGTTAATCTTCTCCGGATCGACGTTCATGATCTTCTCAGCAGCACGGACGACGACGGAGAAAGCCTCGTTCAGCTCGAAGAGAGAGACGTCTTCCTGGGCGACTCCGGCGAGTTTGAGCGCTTTCGGGATGGCGAGAGTAGGGGCAGTGGGGAAATCGATGGGCGCTGCGGCTGCGTCTGCGAATGACAAGATTCGGGCGATCGGTTTGAGCCCGAGGGCGTTCATCTTGGATTCAGTCATGAGGATGACGGCTGATGCACCGTCGTTCAACTTGGAAGAGTTGGCAGCAGTGACCGTGCCTGATGCGTCTCGGACGAACGCAGGTCGAAGTCCTCGAATTTTGTCGTACATAACCTTCTTAGGCTCTTCATCTTCTTTAACGACGACGTCTCCTTTTCTGGTCTTGACAGTGACGGGGCAAAGCTCGACATCGAATTTACCCTCAGCGTAGGCTTTTTCGACACGTTTGTAGCTCTCGATAGCGTGATCATCCTGCTGTTCTCGGGTGATTTCGTACTTCTTGGCGGTGTGCTCGGCACAGTTACCCATCGGGAATTTGTTGTACACGTCAAACAAACCATCGACGACGAGAGAATCCTGGGACTCGACATGGCCAAACCCGATCGGCTGTCGGGGGTACAACCTGGGAGCTTGGGACATGTTTTCCATTCCACCAGCGACCATACAGTCGTTTGTACCCAGCTGCATCGACTGAGCAGCAAGCATGATTGACTTCATACCGGATGCACAGACCTTGTTGATCGTGGTAGCATCGGTTGATTCAGGGATGCCGGCACCGAGCATGACTTGTCGTGCGGGGGATTGACCGGCACCAGCTTGGACAACTTGGCCGAAGTAGACCTCGTCAACTTCTTTCGGGTCCAAGGAAATCTTATTCATGACGTGCTTGACGACTTGGATACCGAGCTCAGTCGCAGGGACGGTGGAGAGAGAACCGAGGAAGGCGCCGATGGGGGTTCGCGAGGCTGAGACGATGTAAATCGCGGGAAGGTCCGCGGACCGAGAGGTGGTGGAGGCGTTGGCGGTCTGTCAAGTAGCAAAAAAAATAGGGACATGGATAGCAATAGAAGAGGGAAACGATGGCAATGGGATTCAGATGGGGGTCAGCACTGACCCAATCTTGACCCTCCAGAAAGAAAAACGCAGAAGTCTCATTCCAATCCAACTCACCATCTTGGCAATTTGAGATCGTTGAATAGTCGATTGAGTAGTAATCCTGGGTCGATTCGAAGAAGATGACGAGCACGAAGATATAGATCGAGAAGCGAAGCAAGTAAGGGTAGAAACGGATCGAACAGGGAATCTAACAGAAATCGGAACAGAGAGCAGAATCGAAGAAGTCGTTGTGGTCGCTCGACGGATGAACATCTCTTTTATAATTATGTTTGTATGTTTGGGAGTGATGATGTGGTTATCGTTCTCGTTTCAGACGGAAGATGGAGGTCGGGCAGTGTGTGGGTGAGGTGAGGTGAGGTGATTGATTCGCTGAATGGATTTTCTCTCCTCGAATCTTTCTCTCTCTGATTGACAGACTCCGCGCTCTTTCTCCTTTTGGTCGGACGCGTTTTGCTTACCCTCAGGGTTAGGCCGTGAGGTGGGGTTGGGGTGAGGGTGAGGGTGGTTTGGGATTTCGCTTGCAGCGAGGCTAATTGATCGAACGAGGGTTGGTAGGAGAGGGGACAACACGGACGAGAGAATCTCCTGCGGAGTCGGACGATGGGTAGGCGAGAGTTGCGTGTGTTGGGTGTAATTGCGGATGGATGGATGGATGGATGGATTGGGGGTCAAAGGAAAGGGGTTCATTGATGCCGGAAACCAGTGGCAAGTGGGGAGAGAGGAAACCAACCAATCAGAAACGACGGACGACGCAGACACCCAAAAGCCAGGGGATTAGGGGAGGGGGGGGGGGGAGGGGGGGGCGGGGGGGGGGGGGTGGAACGACGACGCGCGAGAGGAAGGGGCGAGGGTAAGCTCCCTCCGCCCCGTTCCCGCTTTGAATTGGATTTTCTGTGGGGAGAGGGGGGACTTCAACTCACTATCAATTAAATGTCAGTTGAGGGGCTCTGTTAGCAGATATGACGTGTTGGGCAACTGGAGACAGGGGGGTAAAAGGGGGAGAGGTGGTTTGGGTTGGAATGTGGTATTATGACCCTGTAAGTTAGTTTTGAATGCTGTTCGGATGTGTTTGTCTGCACTAGATGGATGTCAGAGGTAGGTGGGTGCACACTCACTGATGATCTTGTCGTCGGGTCCATTACCAGTCAATCAAAACCCTCTCACCCTCGTTACAGTCAATCGTCGGCCCACCGTTCCTCCTATAAGTAGTTAGGGAGAAAGCCAGCCGCCCCCCGTTTCTTCTTTCCTTTTCCCCCCTCGGCAACGCGCCAAGTCCCCTTTCCCTCTTCATTAGCCGGAGATGCGCAGGAGAGAGAAAGCGGCCGAGCGAGCCTGGGCGTGCCTCGCCGTACATCGCCGGTCGGGGATGTCGGGGTTCGGGATTTACCATGTCCAGCTTCCAGCTTCCAGCTTCTGAATTTGGCATATTCCAATGTTCCGTTGCATACTTGCCCCCCCAACCCCCACCCTGGTACAAGCTTGCATTCTACCCATATACCTTGACTATGTGTTTTGCATCCGCTTTAGACATGGTCCAGTGTCAACTTGCTTCTGCGCATGTCCATTCTTTATTTCTAGTTTACTGTCATTGCCCCATGTCAGTCGCGGCGAAAGGGAACGGAGGACCGGGAAGAAGAAGAGAACACACGCGATGAAAGGATGGCATTTTCCAGATATGTCCTGGGAGGTACTTTCTGATGTTTGGAATATGATGCAATGTGATGTGAAATGCAGATACAATGTCCTCAACGCCTATCCCTTCTCCGATGTCACAGGTTTCTTATTACTTAATGTTCATCCCCTCACTCCATTCACAGATCTCTCTCTCTCTCTCTCTCTCTCTCTCTCTCTCTCTCGCTTGTCATCGGCCATTGGCCATCGTCGTCGTTCAAGGGGATCCAAAATAGCACGCTACCTCAGAGTTTCCCAAAATCTTCCTCCATACGCTTCATAAGTGCCTCGAGCTCATCTTCGTTGGGAACAGCCGAGGATTCGCCTGATGCAATGTCGTTCAGTCTATCATCTGAGTTATGTGAAACGAGACGAAAGCAAAAGACCACGGGGATAGAACGAACCAAGGAAAGGATGAAAATCAAAGTAAAAGGTTAGCAATGCATTCGACCTCTCTCTTTGACTGAACTCGGTCACCGCCACCGCTGCAGCTTGCATTCGATTACAGGTTTTACTCACTTGAAGCCCATGCATCCTCCTCTTCGACTTCACTTGTATGATCTACCCCTCCAGAAGACGCGAGCGAAATAACGTGGACCTCGTCGTGCTTCCCTGCTGGTGTATCCGAGGAGATGGAAGTCCGCTGGCCTGATTCTGAGTGGAGGTGGGCGTGGGAGGCTAAAGTGGAGGTCGAGGTCGAGGTGGAAGAGGAAGGATCTGTTTCGGTATGTCGTGATCTGCTAGTTGTAATAGCATGATCGTCACCATTGCCATCGCCCTTTAGCACTTGATTTTCTTCCCATGCTTCTTCGTCAGCCTCGACCGTATCCGTCCGAAGAAGAAGATTCGGGTCCTCCGACATAATGAGCTTCACCGTCTCTCTCAGCGCATCTCTTTCAGCCCTCGCCAACTTTGCTTCCTCTTCATGTTCGGCTCGTAATTTCCTTTCATCCGAAACCATCTTATTCGCTTCTTCGAATAACGCCTGTGAGAGATTCTCAAGTTCATCCTCCAGAGTCATTTTTGAATTCCTCATTTCTGTTAGCTCGAGCGAGAGGTCTTTGACGGTGACTTGCGCACTGGCTAAAGTTTGTCGTAGACGAGAGATCTCGATGTGAGTGCTGGTGGTGGGAGCGTTCTGGGTCATGGGTAAAGTCATCGAAGAAGATCGGGTAGGGAGGTTAATCGATAGCCCCGGTCGATGACTCCCATGCCCTCCTTGTTTTCTCACCGAGTCACCGTGACCATCACCCGTCATTGTCGCAGTCCGTGATACATTCAAATCTCCACCAACACCGGTACCAGAATCGACCGTGTTGGCCGGACTAGCAGATCGAGATGGAGTCATCTCTTTGATCATCCCTGGTCTCTTATCGATGCTTCTTCTGAAAAAGCCGCCAAAAGAGCCAGTGCCAGAAGAAGCATTGGAAGTCGTCGGTGATGAAGAAGGATTGTAGGTGGACGTTCCAGCCGTGGTCAGCGGTGATGTCGAGATGGACATACTCGTGGCCGAGACGGAACGTCGGTCCATGTGAGGCCGTTGAGCGCTCAACGATCCTCGATTCGGTGAAGTTACGGTGACCGGCTCAGTCAGAATGGAAATCGTTGCCTCGGATCCACTTCTTCGTCTCTGAAGCACTGGTCGAGAATCTAATCCACTACTCCCTGTTCCAGGCTGCACTTCCTGGTCACGAACCGAGTCACCGTATACAGGTGTTCCAGGCCTACTCGAGGTTTCGCTTTTGCCTAGTCCCAATCCGTTCGGGCCTCGGTTCGGCGTCGGTGTCGGTGTCCTGCTCGGCGGTGGCAACGTCCTCCCAGCAAAGACATACCCATCGGCTCCCCCCCTCCTCAACGCTTCTTCCAACATCTCGGAATTCATCTCTGCGAGTTGTAAATTGGAAGTGGCGATCTTCAGATTCATTTCTAGATCTGATTGTTTGGCTTTAAAAGTGGCGTTCTGTGTGGAAAGCTCTCGTACTTCTGAGAGAAGTTCACTGAGAGCGGAGGTGAGGTCGTAGATGAGGTGATGCAGAGGGTCGTGATCGTGATTGTGATCGTGATCGTCTTGTGGGTGACGATGAGGGGAGGGAAGAGCAAAGGAAGGTGATCCAGAAGAAGGCAAAGAATTCAGGTGATCCGGTGAGGGTGTTGTCTTATCCCTTTCAGGCCCATCATCAAGCCCTATACGACCTCTTTCTTCTTTTTCATCATTCCCTTCCAACCGATCTACCCTTTCCGGTCCGTGTCCATCTTCATCCGTCGAAACCACATGACTCGCTCCGAGAACACCCCTCGCTCTCACAATAAGGGCCTTCAACCTCTCCTCCTTATCCTCCGTGAAACTTCCAGATCGAGTTCGAGAATCGATCTTCGCGGAGATTGAGGAGGAACGCATTATGCGAGAAAGAGGCGAATTCGTCGCTACGGGAGCCGACAGATCGGCTGGGTTTGATCGTTGGGCTGAGTCTGATTCCGAGTCCAATGCAGAAGAGGTTCGGGTGGCGGCCTTGTCATCTTCGACTTCGGTGTTCTTGCCTCTGTCATTCCCAACATTAGCTGCGGGGATGACGCTGGCGGGAGATGCGTTGCGTTTCGAAGCCGGTATTTCGCCCACATCCCCACTCGCGATCGCAATCGTAGTTGCGGAGAAAGAAGAATCAGGGGACGGAAAAGAGGAAGTATGAGGGACTGGGATGGTCGAAGCGAGTTGTACAGCCGAATAGAAAGAGGGAGATCCAGGTGTAGATGTAGATGTAGATGTAGATGAATACGAAACGGCAGAGGTTTGGGGGGAAGTAAGATTGATGGGGAATTCAGAAGAAGACGTGGGATGTGAGGCCGTTACAATGGAGATCGAGGGAGTGGGGGAGAAGACTGGGTCCTTGGTCATTGTCGTGCTTGACAGTGATTCTGGTTCCGGTCCTGGTATCGGTTTTTGTTCCGATTCCGATTCCTGTTCTGGTCGCAGTGTCGGTGTTGGTGTTATAGTCGGCGTCATCGTCCGTGTTGGCCCTTCTACTTGTAACGTCGGAGTGTCTTGCGGTTGCGATGAGTTCGCTCTCTCTGTTTGATCTGGTGAGGTATTTACTTGAGACAGTGGCAGTGTCGGTGGATGTGGATGTGGATGTATGGGCGGGTCTGATGATGATGATACCGGTGGTGGTGATGACGAAGGTGCTGTTTCTAGTATTGATGCCGTAGCTGGTGATGATGCTGAAACCCATGCTGAAGGTTGGCTCCATGCTAGCTCTTCTATTAAAGGCTCTTCGGTTGGTTCTGGTAGTGTCGATGGTGGTGTTTTCGGGTCCGATGATATCCGTGATGGCATTGGGGCTTCAGTCACAGACCCACCCCCTTCCACATCCCCATCCCCATCACCATCACCATCACCAGCCACCTGAGCAGTCATCGACGCGTCAACCACCTCTCCACTTGCACGCTTCCCAGGTATCCCATCCCCCTTGAACATGATCTCGTCTGTATCTCCCTCTTTTTCTCGCTCGGTATAGACAACCCCACGCCTCTTGCTATTCAAGGTCGACAGGCTTGCCGGTCCATCTGACGCTAAGGAATCCGATGACCCGGGACCGGCGTTTCGTTCGTCCATCATTTCTTCGTCTTCTTCGTTGTCGTCTTCATCGGTAGCAGCAGTGTTGGTCTTAATCTCAGTGATGGTATTGGGGTATCGGATGATAGCGCTGGAGGCTATCAATTGCGTTGATCGTCCACCGTTTGGCGTCCCCCTGTATCTTGTTTGACGAACGTTATCCTGTAAACTTGAATTTCGTCTATCCTTCTAAAGCCACCACCATCTATGTCACCTTGAGGAAGAGAACACGAAAATCCGAGTATCCAGTGGGGCGGGCGAGGCGATTTCTCGGTCTCGTGTCAATGAGCCGTCCCACAAGCTGTGTCGTCAGGGGTACCTTCGCTGCGTTTGCAGAAGATGGAGTCATTGAACTATGAATGGTGTGCCGGTACAGTAAGGGTGCAATTCTCATTCCGGTATACTTCCAAATCCAATTCCAATTTCGGAGGTCAGGTTCAGCCCAACACCATTCCAACCCTTCTCTTGCCTGACGGAATATCGTTGGAGTCGGCCCCCATCTCCAAGCGCGCTTCCCGCTCTTCCCCTGTTCCCGTCCCCCTCTCTTTCATCATTTCTCGCGGTTGGAGGGAGGGAGGGGGGGGGGGTTTGTTGTTTCTGTAGGTGTATTCTTCTGATGCCGTCATCCCTGTCCATCCAGCAGATACCAGACAAACTACGGGTCCGCGGTGCGATTAGCACGAGACGGAATATCCCACCTGGCCCCCTGGCCCCCTGGCCCCCTGTTTAGTATGACGAGTACATTGCTAACCCTGAATGCCTCCCTACAGCACTTGTATTTGGTTGCACACGTAACAAAGGAGAACCACCAAGAGTCAATCAATCAATCAATCAATCAATCAATACACCATTGCGTCCAAAGTGTTTCTTGCAGGAGTAATCTCAAGTTCTGCATTGATTTTCAGAGACCTTGTCGCCAACCGATCCCTCGTACAGAGCACTATCGTCAAATACCACCTTTCACTCCGACCGAAAGCACAGACACACCGATCGACAAACCCAACAACAGAAAAGACAAAAGAATCCTTCGTTGCTTGGCCCGAATCGAATTGAACCGAGCTGAATTCAACTGAACAACACAAGAAACGTCCCCATCCAAACCCTTAAACAACCATGTCACCAACCGATGCGCAACCGGAACCTTCAGGGGTGCCAAATTCCCCGCGAGCACCAGCACCCGCACCCGCACCCACATTCAAGCCCAAGGTGTCCTCATCCTCTCCATCTGCTACAAGCTCGAAGTCCCTGATTCGACGAACGGTGGATTCGCTTAATTTCGTCAAAGTTCTTGTTTGGCTCTTTGTGGAGACTTTGTTAGCTGTGAGTCTTATTTCCTCTTTCTTCTTTCTTCTGTCGCGATTCCGATCCGAACAAGATCCCCTGGGTTCGCAGAAAATCAAACAGGAAAAAAATTGAATCGTCCGCTGACCCACCAACCGCTTCCTCGCCCTCCTTGGCTCTGTTCCCCTTATCATCGTCCATCATCTGTCATGTGGCACCTCATAACCTCATCTGGCAACTCAATATCATCCCATTCATTTAATACAGTCTCTTCTCAACCCAAGCGCCTGGACATCCCCTTATTCCAACTCTATTCCATCTTCATCTTCTTCCTCCTCCCCTTTTTCACAACGAGGGGGTAACACTCTCGGGAACGGTGGCTCCGGATCAGGCTGGTTTGGTGGCGGTGGTGGAGGTGGAGGTGGCGGAGGATTCTTCGGTGGTGGCGGGGGTGGATCAGGAGCAGGAGGAAGGGGAGGAGGATCAGGAGGACGGGGAGGTGGAGGTGCACGAGGCGGGTTCGGGGATTTAAACTCCTTGAATGGGGGTGGAAGTGAGTCTCTACAATTCTGTTTTCGATCTCGATCCGCAACCAAAAGGAACAAACGTAGATTGGTTGTTTCCACGACAAGTGGAAGGAAGGAAGGAAGAGTGAATGACAGGGGCAAAAAGACGAGAAAGGAATTCAAAAAAAGAACGGCAACTCTTCCCTTTCGTCTTCCTCCTTCCGACCCACTCGATTACCCAAAAAGCCCCCTCTCCTCCTCCTCCTCCCCTCTCTTTCTCAGCTCTTCCCACGTCCTAACTGATGTCTGATCCTCATTTCTTGCCCTCTGTCTCTCCCTCTCCCTTCTCAACCTCTTAGCTGTCGATGCTTGTCGAGGTACCTGCGGATGAAGAATTCAAAATCCTTTTAGTCAAGCACTGGCGGACTGGTGGGCCCCCGCAGCCAGCCTCGAACCCGAACTCCGGCCTGGTTTTGTTCGAATACTCTCCACCTGTATTAACTTGATGGTCAACTAGAAGAGACAACGAATGACGGCCAAATGATCAGAGGACACAGGCATGTACGATTGCCCGATGATCATGATCTCGTTCGAACCCGGATTGTATTATTGCCCCGAAGCTTATTTCATGGAATGTATAATATATTGGACAACCCCGTGCGTCGATTCTGTTATTTTATCACTCCCAACTGTTTTCCGTTACTCTGTTATATCATTTGTGACTGGGATGATTCTGTTGTCTTCTCTTGTGCTTCGTTTTTTTCTTTGTTTCATTCTTTCCTTTTCAATACCTTTCTCTTTCACTTCCTGGTAGTATCCCATTCGTAACAAATTGATTTCTATACGCTCTGCAAGAACTACTTCTACTACGTCTCTCGGGCTTGACCGAACGATCTGTCACGCATGACGCAATACAGCATGCCTTCTTTTTTTCCTTTTGTGACTTGCCTTCAATTGAGACATGAATATTTGTATCCAGCACGATATTGGGACATCCATAATACAGCGCAACACCTTCCAAAGATACCCCACATAGAGGGAGAGGGAAGGAAGATAGAGATAAGAGAAATAGATGGGGAGCGTCGTGACCGCCTGTAGAAAGTGTATTCAAATCAATTGCAGTCCAAATCAATTCAAATCGAATTGGTTTCGATCCAACATTTAAGTCAGTCATCCAGCTTCTGCCTGCTTGTTGGCGTTCGGATATCGGATGCCTACGTGATGTACGAGATGATGTACCTGGAGCTTGTATGTGTGTGTGTGTGTGTGTGTGTGGGTGACGACATAATTGAAAGGACGGTACGAACGTGCCCTCGTGACAGTTGACTCCGACCATAGCCGCCGTCGTCCGTAGCGAGCGGCGGGACGGGGGCGGGGGCGGGGG
>JANGFI010001436.1:0-15614 GCA_025758705.1 Goffeauzyma gilvescens
TTCCCCGTGGGTTGTTTGATTTTTGATTTTTTTTTTTTTTCTCCGTTACACCCCCCCCCCCCCCCCCTCCCCTTCGTCCGCACGCGTCCCCTTCCCCTCCGCCTTGGGGTCGCTCTACTTTCCCCAACTGGTGCAGATCCCTTCGAGAAGCCATGGTCGGTTCCTCTTTCCTTCTTCACGAACAAGATGTGTCGTCAACAAAGGGGTTATATCATCTCAAAGGAGCTCACATCGTTTATTCCATCACACCGCTGAGACACATACGTGAAACCGTCGTCTTGGTCAAGTAAGACCTTGGGTAGGAAACGTCGCCGCATCGGCTCCCAATCTTTCAGTATATCTTCCTGCGCGGCGCCATCCATCTCAATCTAACGACCCTCAAATATCCACGGTTTCATGATGCCGATTGGCTTTCCGGCCTCCCCAGGCCCTCCACCCAGCACCTCAAATTCATCTCTCAACTACAGTCAGTACGCTTACTCCTCACAAGGTGATCAAGCAAGACCACACCTTCCGACCGCAGGTTCATCTACACGAAGACATGTTAGAAACCAGGACAGTATATCTAGTAACCCGAGAAATAGCGGAGGTGGTGGCGGCGATGATCGTATGAGTGATCCATCGAGGCTCGCAATGAGACCCGCATCGGATAGCAAGTCAAGGCCAAGTCAATCTCGGAGTGATAGTGGAGGTGGAGTTGGAGAGGGAAGACAAATAGCTCAAAAACATTATCAAGCTCTCCAAACGTTTCTTCGTGTTTATTTGGAGACTGAAGATCCAAACGCTCGAGCATCGGCCCGAGAGAAGTTGACGCGCCTGACTCGGAGTCAATTCCAAGAACTTTCGACCGATGTTTACGACGAGCTGTGTCGGAGATCTGAAGCTGAAGAAAAGGGAGGTGATACCGGTGGAGGTGATAGTAGTCACCCTGGATTAGATGATCGGATCCCTTTCTTACCAGTTCGAAATGATTTCCACCCGAAACGAAACCAAGCAAGACAGAAGCTGGCGACGTTACCGAAAAATCGATTCAAAGATCTAGCTAGCGATGTCTACTACGAGCTGAAAAGACGGTACCCCGAGTTTGCGGATTCTCCTCCGCAAGTAAACGAACGAATAAACCCTGGTCCTGCAAGACGACCATCCCAAATCAATCAAAACCTGCGTTTACCTAGCAGTCAGAGTCATCAAGCCGCACTGAGCGCAACGAACGACGTCGTCGTCCCTGATAAGAGCACGATCGCAGAAGAAAAAATCGAAGTGCCTTATTCTGTTGAGACCGATAGCGCACCAGATGAGTCGGAAGAAAACCTAGTCGCAACTCCACCGCCGATGAAATCCAAGGCCCCAAGTTATTTCGACGGTAGGACTTCAGCATCGTCACTGCGCACCGTGAGCCGATCTGCTTCGAACTCATCGCGAACAGAAACGAATGCAACCAACGGGTTCGCTGCCAAAGTCGGAGGAATGGATCGTAGAGTGGCAGGACTGGAAAAAGAATTAACTGATGCTGAAAGGAGGGAAAGATGGGAGAAAGATAGAGTGAAAGAGCTTGAGGACCAATTACAGATGAATGCAGAGAAGGCCGCTCAAGCCTCGAATGATTATCAGGCACTGAGGCAAGAAGTCGACGATCTGAAATCGCAGCTGGCGACCCAACAACAACGCTCAGACGGAAAAAGGAAAGAAGATCAGCTCGAGGTAACAAGATGGCGCGATCGAGCAATGGTTTACGAGCAAGACATTCAAGCACTTCACCAGGAATTAGAGCAAACGAAGAGAATGGGTGATCCTTCGACAATCGAGGTCGTGAAGGAGCTTCAAAACGAGTTCGTCATCCTCATGGATGAAATGAAGGCATTATCGGAGCGCAACGAAGAATTACTGGCAGAAAGAGAATCGGAGGCAGATAAAATTAGAGAATTGCAGGCCGAGATTCAGGAGTACAGGAGGAGATGGGAGAAGTCACGCACCGAACTGAGGAATCTGAAGGCAACCTCCGTTATGTTTACTTCGAGAGCGATCGCGGGGACAACGACTGATCATATGCCGGCCTCTCCCGATGGCAACATCGCGGACGTTCATGTCAGCGCGTTCCAAACCTCCATCGACAACTTGCTGTCGACCGCTCGATCGAGCACACCTTCAGGCGTACTCACAGCTATGCGGGCTGTTGTCGTCGCCATTTCAGATATCTCAGACGACGTCAAGGAGTTCGAAACGCATCCTAATATGAATGTCGAGCCATCGCTCCTTGAAAACTTCAAGCACCAGTCGACTGCCACGCTGAATGCATTGATGTCCGCCGCTCGAAATCACGCCATAGCGTCGGGATTGTCTCCTGTCGGTCTAGTCGATGCAGCCGCTGGCCACGTTTCTGCGAATGTGATAGAGATCGTTAAGTTGCTCAAGATCCGAAGGACGATTCTGCCATCGACTTCGGCGTCTAGTCTGGGCCGACGCAGCTTCGCCGAAATGCACAGAAGAAGGAGTGTGTCTGCCGGGAGCGTCCCTACCGAAGCGATGGAGAGACTAGGATCGATGGCAAGTAGCACGAGCACTTCTTCGCATGGTAGTGACCAGTCAGCAAGACGAGAAGATCCTGGTCGCTTGGAACGATCCCATTCAACGACATCTTCGGTGGCAGCCAGTGAGGCGTTCGGTCTGGATGGTGGCATGACTTGGCGATCTGCAGCGCCCGTGTCTCCTGCGATGCCTGCGACGGCAGAAGAGCAAGAACCGAGTCGTCCTGCTGCGGAGAAGAAGGAAGGGGGGCCAGCTCCGGCAGCGGCAACAGCGTCGGGTGATTGGGAGGAGCTCAAAGTAAGTACTCTTGTCCTTATCATTGTCACTGGCCGGTGAGTGCTAATCTAAACTGTGCCAAACACACAGCCATACCTTTCCAACCAATCTTCCGCCCTTGTCAACTCCATTCAGCAGCTTCTCGCCGATATCCGCACGACAAACAACCCCAACTCGACAAACAACTCGGCTCTCAGCGATAATCTTTCCCAGGTAATCGCCATTGGTTCTTCCATCGTCGCGGTAGCCGAGGACGTGCTGCCATCACTCCCGAATGGAAACGAAGCACAGGAACTGCTAGCCGATCTCATCCGCAACACAAATCGCCTGAGTGAACACCAAAGTGCGAGAGAATTCAGTAAGCCTGTCAGGCAAGATATCGCCTCAGCTGCGTTTGGGCTTGCCAAGTCGTTGAGGGCATTGATGAAGTTGAACGTGTGATCGAGAGTTATGTAGATCTCTGTAGTTTCGTGGCTTCTGGCTTTTCGTGCATGTCTTTGTTGTAGGACGCTTCACTTTTTTGGATGGCAAATAGGTACGCTGAGGCCATATATATTAAGGATTTCTCAGGTTGATCAGCCCAACGGAGCCTCAATGGCCTCTGCATGCCGGTCGGGTTAGCCATATCTTGTGCTCGTTCGTCTGCAACATACCGGCAAGAAAAATGGCTTCCTATCTCTGTGCGTTAAGGTCACTCTCCTTCGTACCTTTCGACTAAAATTCTGATGCTCAAAGAAATCAATTTGCAAAAGTTCGATGGATAACTCAAGAGTACCGCAACCGCTGGCGAGGCATCACAGCTGCACATCACCAACAGGGAAAACGCGCCAATGGGGTGGATTTCTCGGCTGATCTGTTGACACGTGGAAGGGGGGAATTCTGAGAATGAATACCAAACATGCTAGGCTAGGCAAGGTGTAGGGGTGGGGGGGTGTGTCTGGAGATTATATGTCTGTCCACGGAGACACTGATATCGGCCTTAGCGTGCCAAGCCAGTCCGTGTGACAAGTTGCAGGGCCGCCATCTCTGAGGCCTCAGATCGAGAGAGAGAGAGATGATATTGATGTATCCCAAGGGAAGGAATGGCAAGATATCGGAGGGTGACCACGAACTAGCCCATAGCAGTTGGTAAGATGAACACATTTTGTAAAGAGGTAATACGAACATGATACCATTCAAAAAGGATGTACAAGTTGGGTTTTTCGTTGCTCACTGGGCCGCGGCAGCGATCAAGTTCGTCAGTTCTGAGTGAGGCAAAAAAAAAATGTCAGGCGTTAGTACACAATCGCGAATGGTGGTGAAACGCAGGAGGACGAAAAGGTTGAGAATAGGGAGAGGTGACGCAAGGACTCACGCTTCAACTCGACATGCTCTCTAATCACCCCAGGTTTGACGTCATTGTCTCCGTTCGGTGCCACCTTGACGTTTTCACCTTCCAACTGCCATCCTTCGACCTGGTTCACAAAGTCGGCTACTTCAGATGATTCGATGTTGAGCCACTGGGAGAGACGGGAGACAGAAACCGAGGAGAAGGTGATCGAGATGGTCGAGGCGATAACGGACCGAAGAGCGTCAAGGGTGTGGGGGTGTTGCGAGAGGTACGACGAGCGGATGACTGGCAGGAGGGGAAGAAAAGTCATGAGATTGGGTAACCTCAGTAATTAGTAGCAGGAAAAGTAAACCCCCCAAACTATATGGGAAAATAGAATTTGGACCTGCGAACTCACTCTGAGCACCCTCTGACGAGTCATCCTTCCAGACCTTCCAGAAATCTCGGAATCGACATTCCCTTAGGAGATCCCTACACCTCTTCAAGTACTCTGCCACCTCTGCGACCTCATCCTGACCCTCCTCTGAGTCCTGCACATAGCCCACAAGCGGGGCTGGGGGTCGATCCATCGCGAGGCTCAAAGCGAGGTTGAAATCGGGTGCATCCACCGTCTTCTCTTCAGACGTCAGCGAGAGCAACAAGATATCAATCACGATTTTGCTGTTAGCCATGGTCGGGTTGAACTGGTAGAGCTTGAGGATGGCGAGGTTGGCGAAGAGGTCTGGTTGGCCAGATTGGATCTGGCTGGAGAGGTAGTCTTCGAGCAAAGGGATGTTGTTGGGGTTGTATCGATCGACCGAGGCGATGAGCGCGGCGACCTCCTCAGGTCGAGAGGCGGGCGAGTGCCACTCGGTAGCGGTCTTTGGGGGAAGAGCAGTGAAAGCCATGGTGTATGGGGGAGGGAAGGTATGAGTTGGGAAGATGGTCAGAGTGAGACACTTTCCATTAAATAATTCGCGAATACGTGAGAAATTTAACTTTGATCATACTATTATCTTTGAATAGGATGATGATCATCTTCAAGAACAATGAACAATCGCGCATGCCGTATCAAACCCCCACGTCGTTTCTCCCTTAGTGCTGGCCCAAAAAGTTGGAAAATCGCCCTAAACACAGGTAAATTGGACATTCCGCGGATGATACCACATATTTGGGGGGGGGGCGAGAAGGGGAACTCCCGGGCGCGCTCAGTCTGTTTCTCCCCGTCCCTACCCAGGAATGGAGCGCACTTCAGGTGGGGGGGGATACGAACGAATATGGTATCATGACATTAAAATAGATCTATTAAATCTTGCTTGAGACAGCACCTAGCAGCATGCGCACCTAACCTTTCAAATTTCCTCTACATCAGGACTCAACTCAAACCATCAGAACCACGCATCACCTAGTCACCATGTTCCAACCTATCCTCCGATCTTCTCTCCGCGCCCGATCCACCATCGGCGCCGCTCGGTATGCGGCCATCTCCACTACCGCCATTCGACGGGCAGAGGTCATCACTTCCCAATCTGAAGACCTGGTGGAGAAGTCTTTGAAGCCAGGAACAGCGGCTGACCCTCAACGTAAGTATATAAAAAGCACCATAAAGGGGGGTAAGAGGGGGGGGGCAAAACCCTTGGACGCCGAGCTGACTGTATCACCGCTTATTCCCTATATCTTGTTTCCAGTCGATGGCTACCCCGAGCTCCCATACGTCTCGCTCCAAGAGCGAGTCGCTAAGGGATGGTGGGACAACCAGGAGAGAAGAAACTTCGGAGAGACTGTGAGTCTCCATGCAGTGTTCTTATCGTTCGCAAAGCAGCTTGAGCCGGCGACTGACACACTCCACGCGATTCTTTGATTTTCGTTTACAGCTGCACGAACAAGAAGACGCCCTCTCAATGTGGTCTCCCGACGTTCATCCCACTCCAGCTGGATGGGCGCTCACGCAAATGATCATGGCTTTCTCGGCCGTTGCTGGGTTTGGATACTTTGTCTATGCGACAATGCCGGAACGAAAGGTGGCTAAGAGGAGTTATCCGTTTGAGGGACTGAAGGCTGAGTTGGGTGGGAGCGAACTGACGCCCAAGGTGAGTCCCAACGATTGCATATGTGAAGAAAAAGATGAAATGAACTCTAACCACCCTTACTCCATGTGTGGAAATGCTCCAGGCGATCCCTGAATCAGCCGAAGACGACGAGTAAATAATACAAAAAGGAAGGATGTAGTGTGTATGTGCAAGAGAATTCTATTTATGCAGTTTCATCAGTTCTAGCTCGTTGCCTTGCGCTTGGACGGTTTGTCATCACTCGCACCCCTTTTCCTCTTCACCGAAGCCAGCTCGGGTTCATCCAAATCTGCCAGCATCTCACCAAACCCTTTAGGAACGTCCTTTCCTGCCTCCCTCGCCTCAGCCTCTCGAAACGACTTGATGACCGCCTGAAGACGTTTGGAAGGGTACTTGGTTCTGATTCTAGGCGCATACGATCCTTGACCGATTGTTGAATCGAAAAATGGGTCCAAAAGGGATTGCTTGTTCAGTGAACCCGCTTGACCACGTCGAGCGATTCGTTGGATGATAGGTGTTAATTCGTCGTCGATCTTGGAGATGGACCACGAGAGTTCGGCTTGTAAGAAGCTTCGAAGACCAGCCAGGTCTGGGAACCCCCATTGGAAAGGCTCGTCAGAGGAATCGACTGTCGGGTGCCAATAAGCATCTCGGACCAAAGGATTAGGCCAATCGGGAGTAAGGTAGATTGTATCGCTGAACTTCTTCTTGAAGCTCTTCTGCCATTTCGTTTCAGTCGTTACATCGTCCTTGCCCTGTTGAACCGCCGTCCACCAGTTCTTGAAGTTGTCCAAACAGTTGACGCCTGGGAAATTGGCCATGATCTCCATGGCCACTACAGGACCCACGCCCGTCAGACCAAGAGTATAATCACTTCCCAGAAGATAGGCAAGATTGATCAACCGATCCCGAGTAAGACTGAGCTCCTTTTCCAAGTCAGCTGTTTGGAAACATTCCACGAATTTAGCGTCATTGAACAGGTTCTTGAAACACTGAGAACCTCCGAAGAGGAAGACGTCGTTATCGTCTGTGATGACGCCGTCCACGAGATTGAGATGTATCAGTTCAGCACATTGAGCTTCGGCTTCCATCGGAGCGGTAATATAGGGAATACCGAATAATCGAAGTAGCAGCTGGATCTGGGCGATCATCTGTTGTGTTATATCCTCAGAGTCTCGCATGGCGATCTTGTTCTCTTGATTCAGGTTTCGTATCTCGTTGTCGATCTCCGTTTGGACTTGATCGAGATTACGTCCCTTGATCTGCGACAGGAATCGGGCATAGTCTGCACCTTCCGCATTCATGTCGATCGCCGCTCCTTCCTCTTCCAGATCCGGCTGTTCCAAGATCGGGCGTAATGGAGTCGGAGACCGTGACCAGGACCGAGTGTCATCATTGTCGTCATCGTCATCAACAACATGATCGTCTTCATCTGCATCTTCGGCAGGCTCGTCCTCAGACATAGGGATGTCGTTGTCGTCCTCGTCGGGGGTGAATCGAAGAAGTGCGCGGTCGAGATTACTCTCCATTCCGTCGTTCGAGTCATTCTCGTGCTCTTCATTCGCGAATGGCGCAAAAGGATTATTGGAGAGCAAGCCATTCGCGGAAAGGTCTCCTGAAGGTGGCGAGTGGTCTATTTCGATAGGCGGCTCAAGTGATTTTTCGGAGCGGTCGAGGGTGGGCATCTCGACATGACTGTCGATGGTCGAGGCATGTTCCTGCTTATCAGTCGCAAATGGGGCAGACGAACCTTGTGAGAGCAATCCATTCGCAGATGGAGCAAACGGACCTTGGGAAAGCAATCCATTCGCAGAAAGGTGTTCTGAAGGTGGCGACTGGTCTATTTCAATGGCCAGCTCTAGTGGCTTTTGGTGGCGTTCAGTCGTGGGCATCTCAACATGCCCCTTGACCACCTTCCGCGGGATGGACTGAGGAGCGACTGGCACCCGAAGGCGCGAGCTTTGCAGACCTCCGGATTGGAGTGGTTCAGATGGCGCAGGAGCTAGAGAGCGGGGAGGAGAGGTGTGTCCAAGGCGGTCTTGCCTCTCTGGCCAACGCCTCCTTGGAGATACGGCAGAGGTGGTAGCCGTCGTGGAATTGATGTGTGGAGTTTGTTCCTCGACGGTGATCGTTTGATCTCCTTCAGCGGGAGGTGTATGCACATTCTCCATCGTCGAGATTTCCTGTTCCTCGACTGTCAACCTGCCTTCATCCTCCGCAGCGAGTCGGGCCATATGGTCATCCATATCGAACGGATCAACCTCTTCCTCCATGCCCTTTGCTTCTGGAGTTTGCAGCGCCGAATGAGGCACGTCGACCTCTTCAAAGTCGTCCTCATCTTCGCTATCGATTGCACTTGCCGAGCTTGCCGTTTCTTCCCCTGTGTCAGCTGCATCGAATTGAAGTCTTGCATCTGTTTTACTGGCTTTCAAAGCGCGAATGAGGGCTTCATCTTCAGCGTCTCGACGACGTGCGGCTTCAAGGCGGCTCTGCTGGTAAGCGGCTTCGTATTCATCGCCGGCTTTTACGTTGTCTTCGTGTCGGAGATCGTGGTCGACTGCATGTTCACCTTCGTCCTCACCGCCTTGTTCGTACTCCTGTTTTTGTAGCTCGGCGGCAATCGCTGCATCATCATCTCCCTCGTCTTCGTTACCGAATAATGGTGCTGACTGTTGGCTTTTATTACTCGGCTTGGCGGTGATATACTCGTCATAGGACACGGCTTTCTTCTCATGCCTGCCCGATATCCGCTTCGTTAACGCATCCAAGATGTCGCGCTGTTTCATGGCTCTTAATTCGGGATCGGGTCTGACCGGCGGTCTCTCGCGATATTCATCCGCTGAATCTTGTTCTTGTTCCGAATCCGAATCGATTTTGATAACACGTGAATCCCTCTTCTTCCTCTTCGGAGATTCTTCTACCACGATCGGTTTGTCTTTCGTTCCTTGATCTCGCACACCCAAAACCCATCCTCCGCCTTGAGCCTCCGAGTTTCTCACGAGCACATACTCTCGATTCCGTTCGGACGCAACTCTTACTGGTATTTGAAGACCGGAATTCCCAATGGTATCCGTAACGGTCAGTAGCTGTTGTGTAAGATTATTCCTCTGACTCAAGCTTGCAATTTGGGCTTTACTAAAATCCAATGGTGTCGGCGCTTTCCTCAACATACTCGCCAACCTTTTATGAGATTGTTGTCTCGACCGGGCGCGAAGATCACCGATAATCTCATACTGAGCGTCTGTGGGGAGTTGTCGGAATTCGGGTGAGTTGAGATCGAAGTCCTCGGGTTTCATCTCTTCGATGAAGGCTTGAAGTTCATCTTCGGTTGCCATACGGGGATCAGATTTGCCATCTGAAGTGGTAGTACGGAAGGATCCACTGGGAAGATCCGGCAGTCGGTAGGGATCGTGGTTCTTGAATGTTTTGCGGCGGGCGGCCGCCTCTGCCACAGCGTCATCTTCTTGGTCCTGAAGAGGATTCTGACTCGGACTCTGGCTTGGTGGTGCCGGCATGAGACCGTCGACATCCTCGAGATAAGTCGCGTTCTCCCCGATATCTTCACCTTGCTCTGGAACATAGCCATATTGAGCACCTGGTGGTGCCTCTGCCTGTGATCTTACCTCTGCCTGTTTGGCCAACTGTCTGTCCCTGATCACTTTCGCCTGTTTCACCGCCTCTCTCCTCATCTGAGCAGCAAACAGTCTCTCGGCAACTCTCGCATGATTCGCGGCAGCCCCGCTCCTTTTTCTCTTCCTCTCTGCGATTGTACTTCTCTTCAAATTCGGTGCCCCACCATCAAAAACGAATACTGGGCGAATACCATGAAAGAGGAGCTTGTTTATACGTCGCAAGAAACCGAGAACATGTGCGTTCACAAGCACTCGACCATCTTTGTCACGCATGGTCGCTTGGAATTGATAAAGCCAGATGGAAGAGTCGATTGCGAGTCGTTTTCCTTCAAGGGTTTCGAGTTTGATGGGCCTTGCGACCGGTGAGAGGAGGGACCATAGACCTTTGACACCCATGTTGAAGAAGGGAGCCGGTCTGCCGTGGGTGGGTGTGTGGAAGGGAAGGTCCGGAGGGAGGGGGGTGATAAGCAAAGAAGAAGGAGTTTAAATGTATGTGGTCATTGATTGCATGGCGATGATCGTAAGAACTCTAGTCATTTGAAGATGTAGGATGGGAAATGAAAGGAAACCCCTGTCTGGTATTCGCCTCTTTAAACTCGCGCGTTCTCAGCTCAGGTATCTTATGGTCTCTTGTCTGACCCCGTCCTCCCAAACGAACCACAACGTCATTTCATTTCACTTCATTGGCCTGCCTCGAGGGGCGTCCCCCCTCATTTAGTGATGTTTTCACGTGCACATCTTTGCCTGTTGCGACCCACGTTATCTCATCTTCTCGCGCTCGAGTTCCAACATCGATTACGTCAAAAAAGTTAAAATGCGGGTTGTCCGACAGGCACTTAACACTCAGCCGGCTCCTTGACATGACCCCTACCCCCCCCCCCCCTCCTCTTCCATTTTAACTTGGGCTATATCTCGATCGGTGGGTTCCATCACTTCGTCGTTCGCCGTTGAGGCAGCTGTTCAAAGGTGCTACTCGATCTCCATACACTTTGTGTTTGAGCCTCGGAACACGTGCTTACTCAAAAGATAACCATTCCTTCCCACAGACGGTCTCATCTTCTAGGGTAAGGCTAGGTAGGATACACCGTATGGACAGCATGGGATTACATTACCGAGCATACGCCTATTTAATCTCGGTTCATGCAACGGCGGGTAGGTGCCCTTTCTTGAAGTGGAGACAGAGCACGCCACCTATTCTGGTTCTTCTCAATCCAACTCTCTTGCACCTCCCTCACAACTGGTCCACATCCATGTTCACATCCTCTGCCAGTTGAGCTTTCACGCCCTCTCGCTTCCCTTCTTCGATCCATGCATCGATCTTGGCCTTTAATTCGACGTCAGGCTCGCAATCCTCGAACTTTAAGGGCAAGTTGTTGAACGGATCGAGGTTCTTGGAGAGTAGGACGGCTCGGATGGTCGCTTGGTCGACGGTGACTCGGGACATGGGAAGGATCACCGGATTCTTCATCAATGTCGCCATGAGTGGGTCTGAGAAGGGGGAAAAGGTGGTAAGCGAAGCAGGGGAAGTCAGCTTCGTCTCCAGCCAAAAGGTACACCGAGTGGTAATGCGCGACTTACCCAAAAACTCATCGGGAATCTCTCGCTCGTCCTCCATCTCGATCGTCGCCTTGGCCTCTTCAACCTTGCCCAAGAACGCCAACAGATGCTGAATCTCATTGTCCAGCATGATGCCTCGGTGCTTTAGGATCCTAGCAAGCTTCTCGAACGTAGCCTTGTGATAACTTCTGCCATCATTCGCGACTGCTCTTATAAATTCCGGCGAGTCTCCCAAATTAATGTAGATTTGGGTAAGGTCCTGCAAAAGATCTTTGGGTTTGAATCGGAATCGCTCAGGATCCGAGACTTTGAGATCCTGCATCTTTGGTCCGACTAGCACTGCCAGATTCTCGTCCAAGGTTGCTGCCAGCCTCTCGACGATCTCAGCACTCAAGAACGGCTCTTTCGTCGTGGCCGTAAAGTCCCGGAGGAGTCGTACATGGTTCCTTCCCAGCTCGGTATGGAAAGGAGCAGCGCCTTCCGCTTGACTCATTGCACTCTCCAGATCTTTCCTCTCGCTCTCGGGAAGCGCATCCCATTCCTCCTTGTTGGCCATTTTCGCTCGAATCTCGTTGATCTTGGCCAGTCCAGTCAATGATTCGTCCAGATGGAAGGTAGTATCACTCATCAACATATTGACGAATCGAATGAACAGATCAAAGTCGTCATGTCGAGCTTGAACGAACGCATCTCGGTGCAATGGGTTATCCCACATTGCCTTGAAGATAACATCAATGTCTCTTCGAATGTTGAACTTATCCCAGAACTGAGTGTGGCCGCCCGTTATCTCGACGTCGATGAAGAACCTCACGAGGGTGGACATGAGATGTTTCGTCGCCAGCGGGTGGTAGCTCAGACTGTCGTAGAATATCCCCTTGCGATATCGAGAAGTAGGTGGGGATGCACCGATGGCGAGCATCGTCATAAATTTCGCTTTGAGGAACGGGTTGTTCACATAGTTTGGGGATAAAAACACCAGGATGAAGGTGAGGATCGTATCCTTGTCTGTCTTTCCAAGCGTATCTGGGTCAGAAAATTTGACGACAAAGTCGAGGTAGTCACTGACGTTTTCGATGATGTATTCGGGTAGCATACGGAAGTTGAGAGGTGCCTCGGCAGGTAATGGCAGCTCGATCATTTTCGCCGGGTAAGTATGTTTGGGATCGACGAGTCGAACGAGCCACGTCATGGAGAAATTGAGGAATGCGAGATTGCGTTGAAGCAGATCTTTAGCTAAAAGTTGAGAATCAAAGGCAAGTACTGATGCTTGAAGAGTCGCAATATCGTCCCTGAGCTTCTTGATCGTGGGTTCTCGTCGAGGATCCCCAGCCGGTGTCGCCTCTGCTCTCTTCAACTCTTTCTTTATCTCGTGAACATTCTTCTCCGCTCGCTCTCGGTTACTGATCGTCTTGTTCATGCCTAGGTGCTGAAATCCGTTCAACAAGAAGAACAAGTCGGTTGGGAAATTGACAGGCGATGGTTGAGCTGGGGTTCCATCAACCTGCATTGCATCGGTTCCGTCACCGCCGACATCTTTGTAGTACTCTGCCGCCTCCTCTGCCGTTGCCCGGATCTTGGTCTCCTCTTTAATGTCCAAACGCTTGGACTTCTTGAAGTAATCCACGTCAATCCGATCAATTTTGCTATAGTTGACGTCGATAACCGGTTCAAACAGCCTTAGGAGCTGACTCTGGAGATTGACCATGTATCCATCACTCGAGACAATCTTTGGGTCCACTCGCATACCTGCTCTTCGGAGGTTTCGAGACAGAACCGTCGCGAAGAAACTCAACAACTGTTCCCTAGATTCAGGAGAAGCACGAACAATCGCATTGTACGTCTTGAACAATTCGTCTTGTAAGCTCGTAGCTGTCAACCCGAGATTATGTTTATTCGCCTCGATGTCTTGTTTTCTTCGATCGTCCGGTTTCGAGAAATAAGCTTTCCAGATCGATGGGAATTCTCGAGGAAACACGTTCAGTCTCGTTAATGGTCCCAACAGGGAGAGCCATTCGATTGCCTCGGCGGGTGCTGTGGGTTGGAACCACACGGCAAGTCGAGGCAACATGGCGGCAATCGGTTTCACCTGTGTCAACAGGTTGATGGCACCCAAATAGCGTCGCCAGTCGCGGCCCATCAAGTCGGGAGGAGGTTGGATTTTGTAGTACTCTTGGAAGAGAAAGGAAAGAATGGCTTCCAGGATCGCGTCGAGGCCATCTTCCGCGAATCGAGCAGCGAGATCGGTGAGGAACGGCACGAGATCACTCGCTGACAGAGGGTGGGGTCGTGATTGACTCGAAGAGGTATACCCTGATCCCGACCCAGATCTGACTTCAGAGGACGAGGACGAACTGGACGTATACGGATCTCCTGCGGGTGATCCCGAAGATGCGGATAATAACAACGGCAAGAACTCGGCAGGTCCAACGGGTCGATTGGCAGGCTGCGGGAACATGGTCGGATCTTCCAGCGTGTGTCCACAGTAGCTCACGATCAATGCTTTCATGGTTTCAAAAGTCTCCTTCCACCTCTTTGCGTTTGCTGGGTCGGTCAGATACCCCGCACGGTTGGTCTCCCTGTTGGCCTCGTACAGCCGCTTCCAACAGGCAGAGAGGTACTCGAATGTGGTCCCATCCTTTGGTAGCGAAGCGAGAATAACCATTCGATCCGGATCATTGTTTTGGTCTGATGATATGTCGTTTGAATCAATACTCAATCGAGCGATCAACAAGCTGTCCAGCATCCCTGGTGTTAATCGGTTTCCTGCCTGTTTATAGCCCAACTCCTCGTCAAGTCCCTTGAGCCAGCATCGGTTCCATGCAGATGACTCTGCTTGGGCCTTCTCCAGAGTCACACCGAGGACCTGTCCAATCTTATCGGATTCCCAAGCATCGTAGGGCACGTTCGGGGCTGCATTTGGCTTCTTTGTTGCGGCCGGAGAGGGACGTGGTGGTGGAGTCGCCACGCGGGCCGAAGTCGAGGACAGCGGTCTAGAAATAGGTGGAGTGGCTGGCTGTGGGGTTTTAGCGACAGGTGAGGAAGTTGAGCTCTGAGGAGAGTTGACAATAGCCTGTCTAGCAGCAGCTGCTGATGCTGCTGTTGATGATGATGGCGATGGCGAGGCCGATGGTACAGGTGGTACAGGTGGGTGGGATGACGAGGCTGTTCGAGAAGGTAGAGGGGTAGCAGACGACGGCTGGGGAGAAGATGCGGAAGAAGAAGAAGAAGGGACCGTCGGATTGGCCGCCGCCAGTCGAGAGATCGCAGCTAATCGTTTGGCCCGAATCTTGTCCGCGTCCGATTGAGGATCGTTGGACATGGCTGTTGTTTAGTATTCAGATGTTTGAAGGGGTGGGTGGGGAAATTTATTATTGGGCCCAACCAGGTATTTCTTCCTGTTGATAGAAATGGTTTGGTTGTCCCCAGAGTATCATATACTCATGTGATTTATCTCCGATTGCGCAAGGATGATCTGAGATACCTTATCCGAAAAGGAGCCGGCGGGAGGATGGCGTGGGCGTTGGTTGGGTGGACCGAGCCTGATGATGACTAGTAGTGGAAGCCTTGGGCGGGCGGCCACGGCAGCAGGGAGCAATTGAGCGAGGGAGGGGCGCCGCGTATTCGTTTCCTATTATTTCACGTGGAAAGGAGCGGGCACGGATGGCACGTTTTGGCCGGTCGGCGACCGAGTTTGAAAGGTGGCGAATACTGGGTGGATGCAGATCGCGAACATTTTGAAAACCGAACCGTAGGTGGTATGAGACCGCTTTAGCTACCGCATTCACGCCAGACAAGGAAGTATATTGCCCTCTACGCATTCTTACGGGACGCCCAGTCTCAAAGTCGGGAACAAATGCAGACGCGTCACAGGCTGATTCTAAGCAAGTGTGTAATCGGTCAGGGAAGTTTCGTCCTGAAAACGCAAAAAATGCGTTTCCGAAGCTTTCCAAACCCGATTATGTCTTTTTAAAAGTTTACATTCATCAATGGCCGCGTAACTCAGTTGGTAGAGTGTAAGATTCCAACTTATCAGTATGACCTGGACACAACTCCAACTACTGCTTCGCGAACGATCTTGAAGTCATCCGTTCAAGTCGGGTCGTGGTCACTTTTTGGACCTTTTTGCGTCTTCTTGCGCCATTTCTGGAACATTTTCCGACTTACTAGAAAGCTTCCTACAGTCTGTTTTGACCTCTGGAGTCGGAGGTGTTCCGCTCCGATTCAACTGACGCGGAGGAAGAAATA
>JANGFI010001437.1:0-15663 GCA_025758705.1 Goffeauzyma gilvescens
AGAGGTGAGTGAGGTAAGTGAGGTAAGTGAGTACGTGCAGTTTGCTGCTGCGTGGGGAGTGGTGTGAATTTCGGTCGACATCCCTCCTCTCCCCCCCCCCCCCAACCCCCTCTTTCCCCCCCCTATTGTCACTACCCCCTCTATTCCTCTCCTCACGCGCCGTGTCTCGGTAATTGTACTGCGCGTGCTGCTGTCTCCCCCGTTTTACCTTGAAAGAGGGAGATGACGCGGCATTGGATGGAATGATCCAATGTCAAATCTCCAACGAAGAAACAATGGAAACGCGTTCGGAGAGATCTCACCAGATGGGTGCCGGTTCAGGTCGCGTCCGTTGCCGTTGCCGTTGCCGTTGCCAGCGTCAGCTTCAGCTTCAGCTGGCATATCCAACAACTGTGGGGTATCTGCAGGTGGATCAAATCCTGAATGTCACCCATCGTCTACACATCCCATAAAAAGTCAGACCATGATATTATCACATTCCCCCCCCCCCCCCCCAAAACCCCTTCCTCCTGGATCGTGCCTCCGTTCCTGCTGTTCAATTGCGTGACGTAGCCAGGCCCTGTCCGACCGGCAGCTTCCTTTGAGCATTCCACGCCACGCCACGCCACGCCACACGCTACACCAGGCCTGGCGCGGCCCCCCACACCTGGGCCTTGCGTCCATCGTCCATGGCATGTGGAGCCTGATGACTTGCATATCTATCCTCCCTCTTCTCTGTTGGCAGCTGTCGTCGAATTTTGGATTATTCCGGGGTAAACTTGTATGCTACCGAGACGTGTCATCCGCGACAGCATACGGATCCAGTAGTAAGAATTGGAGCTTTGTATTCTGTGGAGTGTTGTTTCAACTACCTTGTATCGTTAATCAGAGAAGGAAGACAGGGAGCTAGAGTTGAGAAGAACATCTTCGTCTCAATGTCGTCGTCGCTTTCCGTGTGTTCTTCAATATCAAATGGTAAACCTTGAAGAGAAACGGGCAGGATCTCTGGTCGGCAGCACGATGGGTAAGAAGATTGGTCGGTGGCTATTTTCTCTTCCGACGTCAGATCTACTTGCACCAGACGCGCTTGCCGTGACATATACCTGCTGAGAGGTAGGAAATGCAGGGCAAAGGTCGGCTGTTGAGAATCGATAATGGGTCCTGGAGCTCGGTTCTGTGATGCCGAATCCCAGAGGCGTGGATGAGATTTCCGCAGGACGGAACCTTTCCTGAACGGATGGAGATTCAAGAAGCTATCCCCGAAATCGCTGGTCTTGGTCGGTACCGAGAAGATCTACTCAACCGGTGAGATCGGTCCAGGGGTTGGGAAACTTGGTGTTTTGAAGCTACTGACAGAATCAGAAGAGGAGGAGTAACTTCCAACTCTCTGCTGGATCAAAGGTATCAGTTCGATCTTGGGATCTGTTTCGATTACTTGGACTTCTTGCGGACCGGAAAAGACGGTAAAAGGGTTCTGGAGGGGATGACGTGACTGTGACCGTGACCTTGTCCAAGACCGAGAAATAAGAGCGTTGGGATGCACTGGGAGACGATCAGTGTAGCTCGAGATGACCGGTACCGGATATAAAACGGACCGACCCTTATCGAATGTCGGAGGAAGTGTAACGTTGTACTCTGATTTAAGATGGGTCAACCGGTCTGAATGTAGATTGTCTAGATTGCCTGCAGAAGATTTTGGAGAGAATGTGGGTACCGTGGCTCTGTCACGAATCCTCTGATAGTGATAGCCCGCCTTATTCTCTACTGGATCGACACCCTTCGTATGAGCAGGCAGACGGAAGGCTCTCCTTGCCAATTCGAACAGCGGTATAAGACCCGTCTTTCTAATTGTGCTTCAATGACCTGTAATTTCTTTCCGACCTCTTCCGCACTCTTCAACCCCTAACAATTCACAAGGAGGTTCTTAGACGCCCTGCCATTCAGAAAGCAGGTAAGGGTCTTGCTGCTTCTGACTAGCTTGATAATCACGTAATGCCTGTAATATCGTAGCACTTCTTCTCAGCGAACGATAGGTCTTCTTCTCGTCTGACTTGATGAGCTCTGCTTCACATCCCTGGCGGTCAGCATGAAGGGGTATTCCGCCGTCTGATGTACGAATGGAAGAAGGTAGCGAAGGTAGACGATGATATCGCAAGCTCGATCGGTGCTTAGCCTTGAAGCCATCTCACAGGCAGTCATGAAATCAGCCATGTTGGAAGGGATGAAGCTTGAATTTGGGCATATCGTCGTGTTAGTCGTTGGTGTCGTTGACGTGAAAGATGCCGAGCGGGAGATGTCCTCAGTAAAAGATGTTGCGGAGAAGGAGTGTACCGATTGGAGAGAGACGATGACTCATTCTCGGACGTATCTGCAGGGGTGGAGAGTGTGCCGTCAACGTCACCGCTGACCTTTCTGTCAACTTCTGCCGGGGAGTCCCAGTAGCCATCTGAAAGCGAGAGAGACCCCATTTGCAGCAGTTGTCCTTCATCTTCTTTTACCTGTCTCCCAGCTCCAACATTCTGATACCCCGGCTTCTTGAGGCGGTTGACGTGGACTGATTCGAACGGTAACGGCGGCATGTCAGGTCGAGAGGGGACTTTGAAAGGTGAGCTCGAGAGCGATGAATGTCCGGAGTGGTACCTCTTGACGTGGATTGAGGCGAAGGGTGGCCTGTCTGGTCGAGGGGGCGCTGCGGAAGGTGACTTCGGGAGCGGTACATGTCGGACGTCTTCCCTGTCATTGCTTTTGAAAGGATGCATCAGGGAGAGCTCTGGTGTTGTTACTTCAAACATTTATTAGGTGAACATTGCGATCGGCGAAAGTGATCGATGAAGACGAAAAAGGAGAGCTAGAGACAGGAAGGGATGGCGGCTGCGGCGTACATCCAGGTCGTGGAGGACTCTGCTTTCCCCGGGGCGAAGTGCTACTTTGCCTAGATGTCGAGACGGAATCGATTTCGCTCTCGAGATGTTTTATCATAATTATGTGGATACAGCCCGAGTTACAGACTTGCCGTTTTCGTGGCATCTTCGCGCCATCTTCGTGGGTTTCTATTTATGTTTGGGCGGCCATGACGCGATCTGCATTCGCGATGTTGTTGACTGCTAAACAACGATTTGAAGTGGGCCGACGAGGCGCACGACGAAGGGTCCTTGATGCCAATTCCAAACGAAGTTTGAGCACTCTTATACGCAGGAGGCATCCTTTCTCATCAGTAAAGGAATCAGGAGTATAGGGACGAAATGCGCTGGGTATATTCGCCACCCGCTCCTTGACCGAACCCTCGAAAATCAGCGTAATCGCAAATGAGCAAAGGACAAATTCGACCTCCTTTCGAAAAGGAGGTTTCCAAAAGGCGCTTGCCATGGGGTGCTTAAGCATTGGTCGGTAATGTGCATAGGTAAAGGCGAGAAGGCGATGGACGGCAGGCATTGTTTGTCAACAATCATCGGCTTCCGGGGCAATCTCGTTCGTATGTTTGCGACTCGTGAACGCAGGACTACGCCGAACCCTTAGAGCAAGATAGGCAGAACGAGCGGCATCTTGATGTCGCCGATCCAGCCCTCTCTCTGAATACCGCGAGCTTTCCAATAACTTAAGTTGTCGATCAAATGGATATCTCGATTGTCCTGCGTATGAGGGCTTTGTCTGACGGGGAGTTTTATCCGGTTGAAGCCTATGTCATGGAAAAGAAGGGACCGAAAGGTCATGTTAGCTTTGTCTTCTTACAAGTAACGTCATCGCTTGAGCGGTAACACTGGCAAGGAGGTGGATTGCAGACGGAATCTGCCTCCCTCCGGAGCTCTCTCCGCCTCCGGGATCGAGGAACCATGTTCAGCTAGATGCCTGACGTCGTTTCGCGACTGAGACCAGAAAAGACTTGGCATGGAATTATATTACATCGAATCAGTCCACAAACAAGGTCGTGCGGGTCGTAATCACATTCCATGGTGAGAACGCAGCAATTAGGTCTTGTCAATGACGTGATTTCGATTGGGCCCTCATTTGCTGGGAGTTCGTATTCATCCAGCGTTTCGGAGTCAGGCCGAGTGTCATGAATAGCCAGCAGACCTGGGTGCCTCATGTCATCCCGCGATTCGTATGATGGGTATGGATCACGTGGCTATACTAGTTGGATCCAGCTCTAGCCTATCGAAATGCCGAATAGAAGGGTTTGAAGTGATCGATTCGGAGGGCGACCCTATTGTCGCCCATGTCCTCTATCCTATTCGAACTCTTATTCAATCTGATGCTCATCTCGCTTTAGGTGTCTGACTATCTTTTCCTCCTTGACTCTGAAGCAAAACGCCGACTGGTCTATCCTCCCGCATGATTGCAGTCTGGTTGGCCACCCCGTGCCTCCAGTCAATCTGTCCACTTCGAGCGTAAAGCAGACTTTCTTGCAGAAGTTCTGTGGTTTTGATGGGCGCGCCTCCAGCCCAGGTTGGTTCATCGTCGAACGACTTCGAGTATGGTTTGTTGTCTTTCGGATCATCGATAGCAGAAATGGATGTGGGGGCAGAACTGCCGTAATGTGTTTCTGATGAATTGGAAGGTGCTCGGGAGGAAGTTGAAGTCGAGGGCGGTTGACGAAACGTCTGCGGGGGTATGTGTAGCACGTGTTCATTGGAATTATGTCTTGAAGCAGCAGATTTGGTCTCCATGCCTGAAGATCCAAGGTCCAGTTCCCAGCCGTCCTCCTCTACCATATCATTATCTTCAACTGGGCCAAAGTTCGGTGTTGGATTCTCCGAGAACCACCGATCTGAACTAGGAGGAGTGACCTGTGCTCGCTTGAGATCATCGAGGAAACTGTAGTTCGTGGCTAGGGGTCCGAGTGTTTCTTGCGACGTCGTGATCCCACTACCACCCAGTAGAGGTATGAATCGCATGTCATCGAACCTTTTGGAAATGAGCGGAGAGGATAATGAGTGGTGTAGCAGTGGGTGATGGCTTGAAGAAGAGTGCGGTTGTGGGTTGTATTTGGATTGACGAGGCGCTGACGTGTGTTCAATCTCGGCGATGGTTACCGATTTGCTGGAGGTGATGGGTGGCCGGACCGGAGGAGGTTGTAATGTATCGGCGTCAATTTCGCTGAGACGCAGGAAGTTTGAAGATCCGGTTGCGAGTGCAGCAAAGGGAGGTGGCGCTTTCTGACCGGCATGCAGCCTAACTTCCGAGATCGACGTTAAGTCCAAGGCACTCTTTGACATTCGAGGCCTGGTAGAAACATGGCCACCTGGACCAGGCGTGTATTGCGGCCGATGATGATGTTTCGGCGTCTTGCTCACATGGCTTGGCGCTTCGGAAGGTAAGGCATTCGTCTCTGCTTCGTACTCTTTTTCGCTGACCATAACGGGCAGGAGTGCTAGTCCTACCGGCGGACCCGGTGTTGCGGGATGCAAGGGCGAGAAAACGTGACTTCCTGGCCACGGAAGTGGTAGTTGCGGGTCCACGTTTGGGTCTCGTGTGGTCGTCGCGTGAAGTTGATTACCGTCAAGAGTGGCCGGAGATGTTGCAAAAACGTTGCTATTTATGGATGACCCTTGCCCAGACCAAGACTCCGGATGAGGAATCAACCTGACCAATGCATCCTCTGGACTCCATGGATTCGGTGCCGCCACTGGCTCGATTTCGATCGCGTCAATTTCTTCCAGCCATGCGATCGCTCGATTCAGCCGTTTCTCATCTAGCTCAACAAAAGCTTGCTCGAGCATGCTCCACAGGAGAGCATGCTCCTCGTAGAAGAGGAGGTACACGTGTATCCGGATGCCATCGTTCTCCTTCTCATCCGCAGCCAATGGCTCATAGAATCGAGAAAAGGTCGTACGTGTTGGTAGCGCGACAGAGGCAGTACTTTGAGAGTCAGTGTGCTTGTGATAAGGAGATCCTGGAGGGAGAAAGTCGAGAAAGTCTATCGTGAGAGAGGACCCAGGGGTCCCTGGACGCGAATCCGTTTGAGCAGGTATGGCCATTTCGGGACAGGCAGGCAGTGCTGGAAGTCGTACGGTGAGAGGGCGGCCGTTGTTTCTTGGTGTAATTGTCTTATCACCGAATATCGATATCGGCAGGGCGACCTGGACACGAGGATGCAGCGACTACAGCGAGAGAGATGACGGTGTTCATCTCTTGCTATCTCCGTCGACCATGACAAGGATATGTAAACTTTAGTCTTGAATAGTTCGCGCTTCCTTCATGACCTGATGTCCATGTGTGTGGAAACGGTGCTGATCACAAACCACCCCTATTCGGCTCCACAGAGGAAAGAGAAAATATGGAGGACACCCGGGTACTGAGGGATGGGTGTGGGGCAAAACAGAGGCCTCCTTTGTAGTCTCCCTTGTGTACCAAGCCACGAGATGTAATACGGTTGCATCCTCAGCATGTCTTCTCTATTCAAGTATATGTCTGACCGATTGACGGGAGGAGGAAGGAAAGATGCTGTAGGATACACAGGAAGGATGGTGAATACTCCATCGAAAGCGGCATTACCATACAGGAACTGTCCCGAGAACAACGGGAAAGAAAGAGTATTGTGGGTTTGCGGTGCGTACACTGTACCACAGTAAATCTCTTAGTGCCCCCCCCCCCCCCCCAAGGGCAAATCAACTAGTCCGTCGCTTAAAGGGCCGCTCCCCCTCATTTATCCCCTCATTCTTGGGCCCCAAACTCTGTCCGTGCACGCGCCTGACCAGGCGATTTACTCTGAGATTATGTACACGTCATTTCCTCGAGACTAACGCGACTGGGGAAGGCTCCCCGTTCTATCAGACGGGGGCCAGCCAGAGCCGGGGTGGCAACGGTCTTCTTTTCTGTCGAGTCGCCTTATTTTGGCGAATACAACAAATACACCTTTCCTTTGACCTGTGGACCTTGTGCGAAATCTTCCCCTCTCCTTGAACTTTAAACAGTACTATGATAAAAATCCTGCGTGTCAAAATACAATACTGAAAGGGGCTTTTGCTCAAAGGATGCATGCTGTATCCGTGTGGATATCCTTTGTTCACATGACAGACGAGGGTGAAGAGGAGAAGATGGGTCTTCTCAGATCGTCAGAAATGTGCCTAATTTGTTACCGGATGATCCCTCCTGGAAGCTTACTATGGGAACTACTTAAGGAGACGTCACATATCGATGTGCGTCTATGCCAGTAGGATCGGTGAATCTGGTATTTCCTCCCTCTTGAGTGAATTGTCCATCTTCTGACCGCAACCGATCTTAAATTTATTTGACATCTCACACACATCCTTCCTATATGCACTCGCACGAAACCAGCTCTTTGATAAGCATTGCTCGATGCTTCACGCCACTGTGGACAGAGCTATCACTCGATATTAGCGACAGAGTCCCCTTCCACATCAGCTCCGATGATGCTCTTGTGCGTCCCCCTCTTCTTCCGTTCGGCTCGATCGATCGCAAGTTAGGCAATGATCTCGTCGAGCGTATGATGGAGGATGATAGTGCTCGGCAGGACGGGTATCTACTCGATTGGAAGATGGACGCTGATGGATCTCGATTGGCATTCTTCCACATCCCGGACCAAGCGGTCAGAGGTGGTCAAGAGGCCATCAGCAAGCAGATGAAGAAGTTCGCAATATGGTACGAGCAGTGTTTCGACAAGCCTCCATTGGCCGAGGGTGAGAGTCGCGTTGCTTCTGAATTGCACCAGATGGCTTCGTTCTAATAAAAGTTCTTTGTGTTGCAGTGTCCGCGTGTGAAAAGATCGAACTTTATGCGAGCCCGAAATCCTCGTTCTTCACCCACCACCCGAGAGATCTACAAGCAGATGGGTGAGTATCTTGATTTTGCACCTTGGCTTGGAGTTTTAGCTCATTCGATTCGAATGGCAGAACCTGTTTCGGTTCTTTTTTTCGCCATCTCTGCCCGATCATCGGTGCAACGTTCTATTCGGTGTCACTCTTTGGTATGTTGCCATGATCATTCTTCTAGTCGCTGCTGCTACCTGCCATGGTCGAAGCTCACCCACTCTAATTTGTTCAGCATACGAGCGTCGGTCGCATGGTGAGCTTCTTGTTTGGATTGCCAAGAGAAGCGCCAGTAAACGAGAGTACGTCAAACTCCGTTTTGATCACGATGTCACCCATTAGGTCTGATCTGCTAATCTCTCAATTTGTTATATAATCTCGCAGCTGGCCTGGAAAATTGGATCTTGTGAGTCTGATCTATCCCTAAATTGATTTTGACTACAATGTGAGATCTACTGTTCTAATCGGGGTCAACAGACATCGACCGGTGGTGCAATCGCCGGCCTCTCCGTTCTTGAAAACGTGATAAAGGAGGCAGAGGAAGAGGCTAGTCTCCCAGAGAAACTGATCCGAGAAAGAGCCAAGTTCGTATTCAGTCTTGGGAATATCAATGCAGATGCTAAATATAATTCCTTTTCAGAGACACCGGAACCATGTTACACCTGCAAGCTGATGGTAATCGGGGTCAGTGACAACCATAATGATATTTTCCGCTGTTTATTTCCTTGCTTGCTCCGAATCCTCACTCATTCTGAGCCTCTCACTCCTTCAGATTTGGACTACACGTTCGAAATCGATTTGACAGAACCGTTCGAGGGGCAAAAGATCACGCCACAACCAAACGACGATGAGGTTGAATCATTTGACGTAAGCTTCCTCGTTTGCTCCTCTCAGCTCTTGCGCCGACAATCTGTTTTACTGACCCTCTCGTAATCTTTACAAATCCCTCAATCCAGCTGGTTTGTTTCTCTGATCTGATTGCAGACCTCCGGTCCCGAGTCGCAGCGCTCACCCACTCTGATTGTACCACAGAATCAAAATGTGGAAACCCTACTCGGCATCAGTTGCACTCTTTGCCGTACGTCTCCTGGCTGCAGGTGGAGATTCTTAGGTTCGGCGTTCGGCATGGCGTTATCACCCCAGAGAACGAAGCGCATTATGTGGAGATGTGCGGACGGATGAGCCAATCCGTGGATGGGGCTCAGACAGCGTGGCCGGCGAGGGCCAAGGAGAAGATTATATAGATGACGACAGGTTGTGAGAGGAAATCAGGATTGAAGCCAGACCGGAAAGGTCATTGAAGTGCATGGCCAGTGTGTAACGGTGGTGCATTTGCCCCCAGCATCCGACAGGAAGATGTAATGCATCACACGACCTCCGCCTATGGAAGATGAGATTGTATACGCCTAACATCCTTGTTGGGCTCATGCTGTTCGTCATTATTTACCATTTACCACGAGGGAATGATGATGATCACTTCGGAGGCCACGGCAGGTCGGATCGAGTCGCCTCCATCAGGATCTGCGGACATGACCAAATGGAAAAGAATGGCTCTGCGATGTCCGCTGGTCCTCCTTTTGTCCATCCTACCGCAGTGGCCAGAAGGGGAAAGAGAGGTGGGGGGTTGGGGTATACGCGTCAGCATTCAGTCCAAGTCGTCCCCGATCTGCCAATGCTCTGACACCAAAGAGGGAATATCTCAGGCATACGATAAGAGTGCCTATATTGGGGCATCTTTCGGCGAGCATTGTTCTTGACCCTTCTGGTGTAATCTTGCGTCGTTTACTGCGGGAACGCACTGATACATTTGCAAGTCTCATTTCCTCTTTCCAGCAACCATGTCATCCGACCCACAAGCGTTGGGCCATTCAGTGGCTGCCGAACTCCCCATCTCCGACCCGGACAGCTTAGTCAACTCGGTCACGGTTGCTTCCACAAGCACCAGCACGACCCAAGTCTTCAGAGCGCCAGATGGAAAGCAGCCTACCCTGCTGCAGAAGACAAAAACAGAAGATGTGGAATCCAGGCCGTCAGAGGGAGGAGCAAGTAGTGCAGGTCCGCCAACACCGGGCGATGAAGGTGAGCACTGCGGGCAACGCAAAAAAAAAAAAAAAAAGACATACCCCCGCTATATGACGAGAGCTCACAAATTCGTGTTTGATCTTTCTAATCAGAGCTTAACCCAACGCTGGAAGACGTGCGAGCCCACTACTCTTCATTAGCTAAACGTTCCAAAGTCCTCAACAATCGACCTCTTGAACTTCGAGGCAACCGGGAAGAGGCTAAACAGAAAGAACAAACCAAGAAAGCTGATAGATGGCCATCAACGACGATCCGGGTCCGATTTCCGGATCAAACACAGATTCAAAGCAGTTTCCCGTCAACATCAAAGATGCCGGCTGTCTATGACTTCGTCCGTTCTTCCCTCTCTGATCAATGCCGACATCAACCCTTCACCCTTTACGAACCACCCAACAAGCCCTGCTACGAGGTACCACCTGCCCCAAATAAAGAGAAATTGAAACAGAGATCATACAGCGCAACCGCACCCCCACCGATCCCGACTACGCTTCTCGATTTCGAACTTGTGCCTCAAGCAGTCTTGGTCGTCAAGTTCGCAGATGATTCACTCAATCATTCGGATAGACCAGCACCCCTTCGACCAGACCTGATGGAGCAAGCCGCCCCCCTACCACCACCAAGGACATTTGATGGTGATCAAGGCCGGTCGTCAAAATCGACGGGGGGATCGTTGGCGGGAGACGGGTCAAAATCGACGGGAGAAAAGAAGATGCCCAAGTGGTTGCAGAAGAGTTTGGGGAAGAAGAAGTAGGGTTAGAGAAGAGTTCAGGTCTTTTTTCTTATCATAGACGCTGGTTTCTCTAAGATGACACCCTTGACGATGACGACCTCACGAAGGCACTCCAGGACTGATTGGTATATGCATATGTTGTCTACAAAATCTATCCACACTGTGTCCACCCCATTAATATTCTGCTACCTTGCGATATGCCGCTGGCGCGAACCTCCTTCTCAGCGCTTTGATTGTATACAACGGTAACGAGCTGACGGCGACGATGATGGCTACCTTGAAGACGAATTGTGTGGTGAGAACGAAGTTGAGGTCGAAGTACTCGGGTAAGAAAACCATCGAGATGGCGTAGATCGCGAGCGTGACGATCTCAGAAATGATCATGTAAGGGTGCCAAATGGTGATCTCGAGCGCGACCATAATGAGCTCGTTGAGAATGAGGGCAGTGAACGAGATGGCGACGACGTGTAGCCATTGACGTTCAAAAAGGAAAAGAGAGAGAATCATGATGACGCCGCCTGTAAATTGCCAGTCAGTCATTCGTTAGCTTCTAAGACGCCACGTAAAGGTTTGCAGAAAGTCTCGACTCACCTTGGTAGATGCTGATCAGCAGCCAGGTGAAGAAAGTCTTGGCGGAAAGGGTACGCCCTTTGGTCAATTCCTGGTATAGTTCGGGAAACGCAAACGCCGTCTTCTCATTCACATCTCGGTCGAGTACTAACGAAAATACCGGTGCCATCGTGTACAAGGTGGCGTATCCAACTTGCAGCCACCCTTGGTACAGAGCGATAGGTGCGAAGAAGAAGACCGAGCTGTAGACCGCCTGGATGACCGAGATGATGAGACCACGGTGAATGACGAATGAAGCCAGCTTTGAGGACCGCTTATATGAGTTTCTCCCATGCCAGATCAGCAGCTTCGCGAGATGGCTGAACTGTATAATCGAGAAATCAGCAGCCAAGGAGGCCTGCTTGCCCTCCTTGCCCACAATACCAACACCGACATCTGCCGCTTGGATCATTGACACGTCGTTGCCGCCGTCACCGATACAGCAAACTCGTTTCTTGGTGTATGATCGAATGAGACGGGCGACATCGGCCTTCTGCGTGGGAGAACATCGACAGGCGACAACAACGGGCAGCTCGGTAGCGATCTCGATGAAAGACGTTTTGAAGCGGTCGAGACATAGTTGGAGGGACTCGCCATCGATGACCAAACAGCAATCCAGCTTGGTACGCAAGAAATCTAATTCAGCACCGACCTGATCGGCAGTTTTTAGCTTAGAAACCTGATGAATGTACTGTCCTCGCGAGACCAGCTTTGATGACACCGCGATACAGGTTGCTGTCTCAATTTTATCACCTGTCAACATCCAGATCTTGAGACCAGCGTTCCGTAGCAGCTCAAGAGTGGGTTTGACTCGCTCCTGCAGCTTGTCTTCGACACCGGTCAGAGCGAGCAGTTCGAGCTCCTGTTCGAGGTGAGTAGACACGACCTTGTCTACTGCTCCTGCCCTATCGGTTAAGCTTACCTGGGCCGCTTTGTATTGCTGGTCGAATTGACGGTAGGCTTCCGGCGACAACCGCTTTCGAGCTACAACCAAGGTTCGCAGTCCCTCTCTAGCCATGTTACCACACTCTTCATCGAGCCAGTCATTCTTCTGCACAATTTTGGCCATGACGACATCCGCTCCCTTCTGAACAAATGCAACCTCGCCTGTATCGTGATCTCTGATCACGATGCCCATACGCTTTGAGTCGGAAGTGAATGGGAAGACGTGGAGGATCAGAAAGACATGGTCTTGGCCGTAACTATCTCGGATAGTCATCTTGGTTCGATCTCGATATGTCAGGGTCAGCCCGACTGATTCGGTCCATCTAACTATGGCAACCTCATCCGGAGATGAAGCTTGATAGGTGGTCGTTCCATCATCGTTTATCACAGGTGTGACGTTGTGGCAAGTTGCAAGAGCCAGCACGGCATCCTTGAGACGAGTAGCGATATCGCGTCGAGCTCGTGAGACCGGTAATGCGCCAGTGAGCGAGCTTTGACGTCGGGCTCCATTCGATTGTGTCGGAGTTGGGTCAAGAGCCTGGTTGAGTTGATGAACGACCTCATCCATCGAGTCTGAGGCATACGACATGGTTCCCATGTGTAATTTCTTCATTTCCATCTCGTTTTGAGTCAAAGTTCCTGTCTTGTCCGTTAGAAGGTATTGGATGCGACCCAATTCTTCTGGGAGAGTGCTTGTCCGAACGATCGCTCCTGGGATCTCAGGATCGTTTTGGATCTCGTGCGCATAAACTGTTTTGCCCATGTCCAAGTTGACCCTAAGGGAGATAGGGATGATGGAGGAGAACAAGATAAGGAAACGAAAGATGTAGATGAACCAGGTACCTCTGAACCCATTGAGACCGACGAGGAAGACTGAAAGAGCGAAAGTGACGGTGCACAGAATCTAAGACGATGTCAAGGGCCTGTCAGTTGGGCTTCATACCGGAAATCGAAACTGATCGTAGAAAGACCACCGTACTCACCTTGGCAATCCAATTGATCTCCAGATCGAGCAACCCCACTTTAGTTTCCGGCTCACTCGTATTCATCGCCGCTCTCGTCTCCCTTCCGGTATAAACGACCATCCCAGCTGCAGATCCTGCAGCAAGGATCGTGTTTGCCCAAAGCATGTTTTCGGCCGACAACGGGCTGATTTGAGGCATCTCTTCAGCAATCCCACTACCATGTATCGTGATATTCCCAATAAACGTATGTATATCCTTGATCGGTGGGTCGGCATAGAGCTCGCCATACATGTCGAGTAGGTCGGCATCGGAATATCTCTGGGTTGTACCGACCGCCAGCCGAAGCTTCCAATCAGTCTCGCCGTCTAGTTGGTCGGTTCGGACGAAGCAAGATCCGCCCTCTTCCTCCAGTGGGTGTGCCATCGGCTCATGCGTTGCCGGTCCCTCCGTAGAGAGGGATTGTTGTGGGGCGCTAGAGGCCTTTGACTGTCGTCCCAGATCGATGGAGGTCGATGTTCCCACCGTCTCGGAAGTGCGGAGGAGGACCATATCGGCGGGCACACGCATGTTTTTCTCAAGAAGGACGATATCCCCCACCTTGATCTTGGAGGAAGGTATGCTTCGTGTCAACAACGCCTGGCTCCCGGAACCCATGAGACCTGCTTCCGCTGATTCGGACGGCATGGTAGACGGTGTGATAGCGGACCGATCCAGGATGCGATATCGAGCAGAATTTGCCTCTTTGTCTCGGAGGTGCCGTTGATAATCGTCGTAGGCTTCTTTGCCCATCGTTACGCAGAGCACGAATGCCAATGGTGCGATATAAGTCGCGATGAAACCTGGAGAAGGAATACGGCAGAGGTTTAGCAAAGGCGAGCGAAGCCACTATATAAAGCGCTCCGAGTAGACATTGCCCCCAATAGTTCTCGAGCATCTAACACTCACCAATCTTCAGCGCAGGCACGAACTGACTCAATGCGACCAATAAGAAATAAAGATTAAAGAAGAACTTGAACTGCTCATACAAGACCATCGGTATGAACGTGATGATCGAGTATTTCTGATTTCTGGTGATATTAGCCGGGTAAGGTGATTTGATATTTTTACGTTCCTTGCCCATTTTCGCTCTTGTGGTCGTTTGATGATCGTCCGTCGAAGTCCCGAATTGGATCGTTCGACTTGAAGCGCTCTCGGATCGTTTAGATGCAGTGGACCATGACGGTTTCCACCAAGGGGATCTCCTACCTCTATCCTCTGTGCCCGAGCGAGAGGTCCTAGGCATGCTTTGATATGGGTCTCTCTCGACTGCCCATTCTCCATCCTCTCCAGAAGCTCTCAGTAATAACCTCTCCTGCTCCACATCATCGTCTCTCTTCTTCCTCGTCTTCTTCCCTGTTCTTTTTCCTTCCTTTCGCCCTGGAAGAGTCGAGAACTGATCCATTCGAGCATCTTCCTCGCCGTACCCGTCTGCGTCCACATCATCCCTCGCAGAATCGTAAGAATCGTGCCCGTGCCCGTGGTCAGATCCAAGAAGGGCAGCTTCGTCAGCGTCGTCTTCTCCAGCACCAGCACCAGCACCAGCACCATCTGAAAGCCGAGCTTTCGCTTTCTTGTTTCGACTACTCGGAAGCCAGCTCCCACTACTTCCGCCGCTCGTACCCGCACCAGCACTCGCACTCGCACTACCACTAGCGCTGTCGTTCGTCCGACCCGAACCCCCCCTCAGACTCTCAGAAGAAGACGCCATCGACCCAGTTGGTCTCCCATTAACGTTTCCGTTCCTTGCACGTGCAGTCCTGAATGCCGATGGAGAGGTTGAAGAAGAAGCAGATGCAGATGCCGACGGAGATGAGGATGAGCTTTCATTGAAGAATGGATACCCGGAGCGAGAAGAAGGTCCGACGAGTGGCAAGCTGTTGCTATTGGTATTACCCTTGGTACTGGTTGGGCCTTTTGAGGTGAGTGCGCGGAGAGGGTAGGAGTTGGAAGCCGATGCCGAAGGAGTAAGCGATGGTGATGGCGAAGGTGAGGGTGAAGATGAAGATGATCTTGATATTGATGGTCCGGTAGGGCGGTCCATCGCTTTTATCTTGCTCGTCTCTTCGTTGCTGTTTTCTATCCTGTCTTTTGATTGGAATTACCCCTTTTGTTTTCTGACTGTTCCCCTTCTTGAGTCCTGTTTCAGGAGGCACACCTCACGTATACCAGGCGATGTTTAACCGAGTCTGTCACTGGCAAAGGAAGGCCGCCCGGTTTTGGGGGTGAAGGCTCCACGGCCGACTCAGTGTATCACGATATTCCAAGTCCCGTATATTTAAATGCCGGAGTTGACTTATGAGATTACCTTCATATCGACGAGACGTTGGTCACCTCGCATTCCGAAACACTCTACTTCTTCATGGTCGTCGCGGAAGAGCCAATCTTGATCTCTTGACGACGACCACGCCGTCCACGACCCCAATCGGCGTAATCTGGAGGGAGGGCGGCGCGAGGTCCACGGCAGTCGCGGTGAATCATCTGCACGTGACGTGTAGTTTGGTAGGTCTACTTTCCCCTCCCCTGCCCTCCGCGCCGCCCCCCCCCCCCC
>JANGFI010001438.1:0-15704 GCA_025758705.1 Goffeauzyma gilvescens
TTTCCCTTACCTTGCTTCCTAAATCCAATTTCTTTTTCTCCTTTTCCTTACACCCCCCCCTTGCCGGTTTGCCCCCCACCCAACCCCCCCCCCCCCCCTAAGACTGCGATATGTCGTGCGCTTGATTGGTCGGTCGGTCCCGTGCGAACGAGTAGTTGGCTTGTCCCCATTCGGAATCGAACTTGACCCACCCACCCCCCCCCCCCTTTTTGCCTCTTTTTGCCCGTTTTTGTTCGGAAACCGCGTAGGCTCAGGGCAAGGGGGGGGCCTTGAATCGGATTAGATTACGCGAGAGCGAGGGGCGCGAGGGGGCAAGCGCTGAGGTATGGCGCCATTCCTGAACCCTCCCCCCCTGCGCCTGCGATTCTCGTCTCGGCTGAAAAATAAAACAGAGCGACGGGGAAGCAATCGGTGGTCAGGTCAGGTCAGGTCAGGTCAGGTCAGGTCAATGGCAAGGAGAGCTGAGCAACACTCAACAACAGGTCAAGCCGGGCCGGCTTGTCACTCCTACTTAAAAGACACCCCGCACTTCTTCGGCCTTGACTAGGTATATCCATCCACTCGTTCGTCCCATTTGCATGCACCAACCGCTCCCAAACATCTCCGTCAAGGTTGCCACGGGCCTCCCTCCCTCCCTGCGTACTTGAACAACATGGTCTGCCCTCGACTCGCTTCCGACGAGACAGCTCAAGTGCAGCCTATCTCACTCACACGATCCCAAATGCTCCCAGCAACATCCCCTTCTCACCATAATCTTCCCAGCGCTTACCCTGTCCCACAACCTGGTGCGGCGCTCCCTCTCACATTCCATCCCTCTTCGACATCTTCCGTTCTCATCATCGGTACCAACAAGCTCGCAGCTAATCGAGCGTTCACCTTCCTCGAAGCTGGATCGAGAGTCGTCGTTGCTGGATCTGGATCAAACAAGCTCTGTGACGAGCTTGCGTATCGATTAGCCCAAGGTCAAATCGAGCACATCCAGATTCCCCAAGGCGACCAAGATGATTCCGAGTTCTGGACTCGGAATCTCCTCGAATCGGTGCACGATCCATTGTTAGTCACCGTCACCGACACCGTCATCACGACCACGACGACGCTGGCGAATAACTCCCGACGGAGCGTCGCCTCTGCTCAAGCGATTCACAAAGCGTGTCGCGCTTTCCACTTACCCATCAACGTGACTGACCATCCTGGCCTGAGCACATTCACCTTCCCAGCCGTTCATCGATTCCCTTCTTCCCGTGGACCTGGCCATTTGCAAGTAGCAGTAACGACGAACGGTTTAGGATGTCGGCTCGCAGGACGGATCAAGAGAGATATCGCGAGTGGGAAAGCTCTTCCGCGAAATATTGGTCAGGCTGTGGAGAATGTCGGGAAATTACGCGAAAGAGCAAGAGCGACAAGAGCGACAAGAAAGCGGAGGAGTGACTATGGGGATCGGGATAAATTGGAAATGGAAATGGAAATGGAAATGGAAACGGAAACGGAAATCGAAATCGAAATCGAAGACGAGGCCGTTTCGTTGCTTGCTTCTGGACCATTGAATTCACCCGTACCGCAGTTGGTAACACCTTCGATCTCTCGAACGAATTCGGCCGCTTCGGCCGCTTCATTCACACAGTCAGAGACTGTCGCAGCGACAGCGACAGCAACGGCGACGACAGACGAAGAAGAACAGCTCCGACGAATGCGATGGGTCAGCCAGGTCTCAGAATACTGGTCGACCGAATATCTGGCTCGCATGACGACGGCTGATATCGATCAAGTCCTTCAGATGTGGGGGAGTCTGAATCCCCCACAAGAGACGACAGAAAAAATCGTACCAGCTCCTTCTTCCATCAGGCCACCGTCCGGATCATCCTCTTCCTCAACCTCAACCTTCTCATCCTACAACGGAATCAACGCACATGGTCAATCTGAGCCTTCTCAGGGTATCCCAACGGCACCTCGTCACGAGCTCGCTCTTGCCGTTCCACCCGGACCACCTCCGAAGAAACAAGGTCGAATCCTTCTCCTCGGTTCAGGTCCGGGCCATCCTTCCCTCCTCACCATCGCCGCTCATACCGCACTCAACACGGCCACTCTCATCCTCTCAGACAAGCTCGTCCCATCCGAGATCTTGGCTCTTATCCCATCAACGACCCAACTGCACATCGCTAAGAAATTCCCAGGAAACGCAGAAGGCGCCCAGAACGAGATGATGCAGTTAGCGCTCGAGGGGGCTCAACGGGGTGAAATCGTCGTACGACTCAAACAAGGAGATCCTTACGTTTACGGCCGAGGAGGTGAAGAAGTCTTGTTCTTCCGAGAACATGGATTCGAATGTACAGTCGTTCCGGGAGTCAGCTCCGCTCTCGCTGGCCCTCTGATGTTTGGTATTCCCGTCACTCAAAGAGGAGTAGCAGAGAGCTTCGTGTTATGTACAGGTGTAGGCCGAAAGGGAAAAGCCGTTCAATTGCCTGGATACGTTCGATCCCGTTCGCTCGTCGTCTTGATGGGTGTCGCTCGAATTCGTCAAGTGCTTGATGTCCTTCAGAGAACAACACCGTTTGAAAATACCGAAACGGAAGGATGGAGAGATGGACAGGCATTCCCTTCCCATTTACCTATCGCTATCATCGAGCGAGCTTCCAGTCACGACCAAAGAATGGTTGCTTCCACTCTTGCAGGGATTGAAGACGCCCTCGAACGGTCGGGCGAGCAGAGGCCGCCAGGAATGATGATCATCGGTTGGGCTTGCTTGGCTCTGGAAGGAGCTGGAGAAGTGACCGTACTGGATGACGAGGACGAGGACGAGGCTAGAGATAAGGCTAGAGTCGACAAATGGCTCGCAGGAAAACCCTACATCTTGAAGGATGGTCTCAGTGACGAATGGAAGTCGCTATTGCCTGCCTAATGGCTACAACTGCATAGATAGATAGATATATTGAACTCTTCTTTTCTTAATTGACATGACCAATACATATACATACATACATACTTTTCTTAGGAGATCAAACTTCTCTGACTCGCTGGTGCAGCGAGACTTGGCTGGCTTTGACCACCGCTTAACGTGCTCATCCCATCTCTGATCTCAACTTCCCGTCTCCATCGATCGATCCCGGGGTCAGGAGCCAGTTGTCCCGACATCTGCATCTGCTGCAAGCTCATCATAGACGGATTGAAAGGCATACCCATCGGACTCATCGGTCCCATTTGCCCAGACATACCACCGTACATCGAGAAAGGCATTTGCGGGGTGAACATGGGTGAGAAACCGCCGCCCATGGCGATGTGCTGCTGCTGCTGAGCCAGTATGGCCATCGAGTACCGTTGCTGGTGTTGCGCTTGCGCTGCCAGCATGTGTCTTTGCCCGAGAGGAAGGTCGTCTTCATCGCCCTCGCCGGTAGATTGTTGCAGGCGAAGACCAAGCGGAACATCGTCTTCGTCTTCCGGAGTAATGCTAGAAGAAGGGTTGACCTGTGTCGTTTGTGCCTAAAGAAGAACGAGATGGAGAAATCAGTACAGTAGAACGATCTACGTTCAAACAACTAGTCCTCACCTTGAGACGAGATAACGGAACTTCATCCTCAGAAGAGTCATCATCCTTCACCATCGGCGCTTTCTGTATGCCGAACGCTTTGGATAAGGGAATGTCTTCCTCGGACTCGGAATTTCCTGCGTCTCCCGAAACTGGCTTTACTAATCTTCGTGGTGCCCTTTTCTTCTTCGGTGTTGCGTGCTCCTCTTCATCCGAGTCTGCAGCCCAGTCATCAACGCCCATGAGAGGCTGAACAACCTGCGGCTCGGTGGGGACATCAGGCTGGTCAGAAGGTAGATTGACTTCCAGATGAGGTACTTTAGTCTCATAGGCATCCAACTGTCCATTGTGACTCCCTTCTTCTCGAATTTGCTCATCGGGGTTGATTTGCGACAATTTTTCCATGCCTTTGCCCTTGTTCTTGTTCTTGTTCTTCTTGTTCTTCTTACTGTCCCTTGCATCTTCAGCTCGCAATGCAGACTCCCTCTCCTGTTCTTCATGCTGACGAAGTTTGTCAAGTTCACGCTGCCAGATAGGATCGGCACCGAAGACCGACTTGGTCTTGGACATGGACGGTCTTGCTTGAGCGCCGGCTGTCTCGTTGATGATGCCGTCCGAGTCGATCCGAAGAAGTGGGCCATGTCGTTGACCCTGAACCGAAGGAGGCACGAGTACTTGTCCGTCGGGAGCGTCATTCGGTGCACTCACACTTCGATCCATCATAAGTGGTCTAGAATCACCGGTGAACTGTCTCTGCTTGCGCTTCATCTCGGATTTTCTCGTTTCGATTCGGTCCATCAAACTTAAACCTTTAACGGTACGGACTGGTCTCCAGTCTTCCTCTGTGATCAGTCCTTCTAAGCCTGCTGCGAGATCACCATCGCCCTCCCCTGCGATGACGGGTAGCTCTCCGAAAGTTTGATACTTGACTTCTCCATCTTTCTCTGCTCCACCGATAAAGTAATCTCCACGCTTGCCACCTACCACGAGCGAGTCAGAGAACAGCTTGGAGGATCGATTCAATGGGGTTGAGGGTTGCGACCAGGCTTGTAAACTGCCGACAAACGAATTGGGACGAGAGAGTGCGCCAGGTGGGAGTGGACGATCTCCCCTTTGGAAGCCGCGGATGTGATCTGAGCCTGGTGATACGAGCGGAACAGTACCTTGGAGTGGTGCGGGCATGATCAATGTTTTGGGTCGCAGTAGGGATTGACGGAGTTCGTCCGGCCGAGAGGTCCCTTCTTCCGAGGCAGAGAATGGTGACTGTGATTGGGCAAAACTTCCAGAGTGGCGGCTACTGCGTGAAGACTGCCGACGTTCATCTCGTTCTCGATTCCGATCTCTAGATGAGACTCTACTGGTTCGTTTGGACTGGCTTGCTGACTTTGGATCGAATCTTGACAATCTCCGTCCAGCAGGAGCAGGGAGTGCGAATGGATTCGGGTCATTTTCGTCGCCATCGCCAACGCCATCTTCCAAAACCTCTTCTTGCTCGTCGTACCCTGTCCCCACGACCATCCCTCCTCGATTTAAGCTGTTGGCTCCACCAGGAGACTTCGCGAAATAACTTCCTCCGTCAGACATGGCTCTTCCAGGAACCTGATTATGAGTAAGCGCCGGATTTGGGCAATCGTTCAGACTAATAAACGTGACGGGTCGGCCCGTAGTCGTATTCGATGTCGAAGCCAAGCCAGAGTCGAATGACACTCTCGGCCGTGGGCGATCCATGATACTTGTCCGTGAAAGCGATCGTTCAGGCTGCTCAGTCTTGTTACCATCGTTTGCCTGCATGGAAGCAGCGACAATCGAATCGTAATCTCCGAAAGAAACTGTTCGAGTCGCGAGTCCGGGCCGGTTGGGTTTTCGTGGTCGTGTCCCACCTTGTGCCGAAGCTAACGCACGAGGGAATGAAGGATGATGCGATAAATCGACGTGGGGTGTCGTTCTGGGAAGGTCATTGATGGCTTTCTCCAGACCGGGTGAAAGCGGTCGAAGGTCTTGTCGAGCGTTTGCGTTTGCGTTGTCGTTGGCGTCGGTCGGGAAGGCGATGCCTTCTGGAAGATGATCGGTTTCTGGCCCTCCATCCCCAAAATCAAGGATGGACGCAGCCATGCTCCTCGGTCGACCGACTGCATCTACCGAATTCGGATACCCTCTTTGAGCTGACGACATGACTGTTCCTGGAAGAGGCTCCCCCGTACTATCCCTATCTCTGGAACCAGGAGCGAATGATAATCCCTGACGAGCACCCGAGAGACTAGAAACAGACCCTCTGGAAGATGTCCTCGTTGGTTCACGGGATAACAGGTTTTGAGGTAAATCCCAGGAAGCGAGATCTACATCCTCTGCTCCTTCTTTTTCTTCTGGCCCATCGAAACCTTGAGAATCTCGTAATCGCTCTTGTGTCCCGCCCATCCCATCGTCATCGGAGTATTTCTCCTCCTGACCATGTTGTCGTTGTTGTCGCATCCGATACTCATCATCCAATGCCCGACTCTGAGCCTCATACATACTCACTCCTCCTCCCTTTCCTCCTCGGCCACAAGGAGACGTCGGACTAAGATTAGACGTGACGATATACTTCGATGCCCGGTGACCGTGATCGGGGTCGGCGTCGTCCTGAACGGCTTTAGCCCACGAAGAGTCCCAGGAGGATTGACCTGCTTTATGCTTTAGGCCATGTTTGCGCTCGTGGTTGCGGGAGTTGAAGTGAGGGTCGTGCGGTTGGCTAGAAGAAGGAGCTTGGCGAGCTCCATGACCGGGTCGAGGACGGGCGGCGAGGATGGCCGATTCGAAGGCTCGTTTTGGAGGTCCGGCAGAGGGGTTGTCGTTGTCGTATTCTGCGACGGGGGACAGATGCGAGGTTGAGAAGGGGGTAAGTGGAGATGGTAAGAAATTTTTATGTGCGAACGTTAGAAAGGAAGAGTGAGACCCTGCTTAGGAATCGTCTTTGAAAATACAGAGCAGAAAAACATGAGACCATTTGCTCTCGTCGGCTGCAAGACCTCGTATAGCAGTAGCAATTTTTTCCAACTCCATCCAAAAGCGGAGCCAACGAAACCCGCGCAATGTGAAATGATCCAGATGACCAGACATCTAGCACCTAGGCGCAAGTACCTCTCATCTCTCATCAAGAAGACGATATACCAACCTAGCCCCCCGACAGACTCACCAATAAGAGCAGCCGCGAGCTGCAGACGAGAGAAACCCATGCTATGATTGATCAGGTCTGTAACACCTGACCTGATTCATCACGGGGGGGGGGGGGGGGGGGTTCCGTCAAGGCTGTGCAGGTTGCGTGTCAGTAAAGAAGAACGCTTGCCTGAAGACGACCAGAAGTATGTCCGTTCTGTCGTAGCTCTTTAGTCTTGCTCTCTCACGTCGTTCTAAATTCCCGGACTTTGAACGTCGTGCTTGGATTGAATGGATGTATGAAAGAATGTGTTCGACGTTTATCTTGCGCTCTGAGTTGGCAGAATTTGATGATGATGATTGATTGATTTGATTTGATACGATATAAATAGCTGATGGCGACCACTCGTCCTCCTTTTCGATACATGAGATATCGAATTATGTGGCTGCCTGCCCTCTTTCTATCCGGTCGCTCTATAGTGGACCATCTCCAACAGGAACACCCACCCATCCATCTCCATCCATCCATCCCGTTTGTCTGCCCCTCGTCGTCTCAAAACGTCAACCCCCAACCCGAACGCCGATCCGAGACCGCTTCCCGTCGTTTCCCATCCCGTGCCCGCGGAACGCGTGAGACAATGAACGAACGAACGAACAAAAGTGAAAGTGGCTGTCCGCCCGCCCCCTTCGTCCTCGCACCGTGGCCGCCCCGCGGGAGGGAAAGGGGTAACAGAGACAGACAATTGACAATGCGTGCTGAGCCCCCCGGATCCGGCGTCAGGCAAAACGAAAATACATGGGCCCACATGTCTCGGCTTAGGCTTAGGTAATACCCTCTCAATCCCATCCTGTCTAATCATCATATCATCGATTGTTCATGGTCGCAAAGGTATAAAGTACCGAAAATGGAAGAAATGTACGCCTATTATACTACTCTTTCGGGCAACAAACTTATTAGACTATCAATCAATCAGTCAAAGATTAAATAAATGGATGAATGATGACGGTCGGGCCACGACGAGTCCTTTTGAGTTAGGCGACAACAAAGAAAGCATTCCCACGCGCGTTGGAATCTATGGCGTCCCAGAATATTATTAGTCTTGCAAAACGGGGATGCCATGCTTGTGCGATACCAACCGCGGGGGTTTTCTTTGGTTGGGGTTTTGTTCTTCCCCCTTTGTCGAGATGGTCATTCGAAGCAATGGAAAGCATGGATCGCGGCCTGTAATCAGTGGTTTAGTTCTGATACGGGCGCGCGAGCTAACCAGCTATGACAAAAGGGGGGGGGGGGAGAGAAAGGGGGGGGGGGGGATCCGACAAGATTTACGGCAAGGATGAGAGACAAATGATGACAGTTGGATTTCGAGGTACGATTCTGTTGACGAGTTCGCGTCAGTTCAAAGCGAGTAGGAGTCTACCAGACCTCGTCGACTTTGCTTCTGTGAATGCAGAACCCCTGCAAACGTCCGAAAAACAGAGCCGAGATTAGCTCATTTTCTTTCTTTCGTGCCATCGGCGGCTTTTCGAAATAACTCTTTTCGAATCAAACAAGGCACTCTCGAGGGACTCACGGGAATAACCCACTCCTTACATCCACATTGAATTCCTGCCCAGTCATAGCTCCCAATCTTGGCTTTACATTTCTCGTTCGGACAGATGATCTTGCCAGCGAGCTGTCCCTCTGATAGGAAATCTTCCATCCACGCGATCTGATAAGGATGCGAAGAGGAGAAAAGAAAAGCCAGGGGTCGTAAATAAATCAGCATTCCAAGTCCGTTACTGGAACACTTGCACAGCAAAAAGAAGATGGCAAGAAAAGAAAAGAAAAGAGCAACTCACAGGCTCAACAAAGTACCCAGAGCACAACGGATTAACCAAAATCGGTGTACTTGCCGCTGTCTTTGAAATAGATTCTCGGCGCAAGTTCATCGTATCCAAATCGAGAGATGGCCTCTTGCTCTCCGATGTAGATGATTTGCGACCAGGACCGTCGGATGATACCGCCGCGTTCCCCGCTGCGCCCATCGATGACATGGATAATTTATTGGCCATCACATTTCGATTCACCGGAGGATCAACGTCAATGGGATCGTCAGCCACAGCCGATTCATCGGTTGATGCCTGGGACTGTGACGTCTGCTGTTGAGAAATTTCGCTGTCATCATCTTGTTGCAAAGAAGATAGCCCCCGTGCGTTTGGTGCGCTTTCGGGAAGGTGAATTGTCGTGGGCGTGGTTGTGAGGGATGGCGGAGGCAACGGGACAGATCCGGCCGGTGACTTTGGGCCAGGTACCGGAACTGAAGGAGACGATTGAGAACGAGGTGGGACCCCGGCTCTTAAGGCTGCTAGATGAGGAGGAAGTCTGGCAGCTAGCTCTGCGGCACTGAGGACTGGGCCTCGACCACGACTGCCGCTAGGGATAGATGCCGGACGACGCTGTTTCTGCCAAGATGAACTTTCACTACCACTTTCACTCCCACTTGCAGTCGAGTTCGGAACCCCCGGTATCACTCCCTGCTCAGTGGTCATCGGTGTGATTCCCGTTCCAGCAGATTCCGACGGCGTACCGCTCATGCTCGGCCTCGGTTTCGAAGAACCAAAACTAGCGTTCCGAGGACGTGTAACAGTGCTAGCGTCGTCAATGGCTTCGGAGAGTGGAGACATCCCGTAAGCCCCACCACCGATAGAAGGTGTACGTGGCCGAGAAAGAGGTGCCTGATCGAAGATGTGCGGCATCATGTGGTCACGAGTCGCGAGTTGACGTCTGAATAGCAAACGGTTTGAATGTCCAACAGATTAGCTCTCGCGCCAGTGCACCACTTTTGCCTCTACGAAAGGAACCCATATCGACTGCTACTCTGATCTAACCTCCACTCACCTGCAATTCCTACACCTCACTTTCCGCCTGCCATGTCCTCCTGGGGGTGTCGCAGGATGACTCGCTGTCGGAGATGCCGGGAATTTCGCGATCTTGGCATCATCTGGCCACTCTCCCTGGTTAACGACCTGTGCCGCCGTCCTGTCCATATACCACTGTCTTGTTTGTTTATCGCGGATGGATACACGACATCCCGCAGCCTCGTAGATGAGGAGTTGTTCTTGAAATGTTTCGGACGGGTAAACGACCGGTCTCTTTTCGCGTAAGAGATCGAGCGCTTCCTGGGCTGTCATCTTTTGCGTCTTCATTAGGTAGGCAGCGACGATGGTGGCTGATCGACTCATACCAGCTTGACAGTGCACGAGCACACCACCACTGCCTTCTTCTGCGAGGACAGTTTCGATCCGGTCGACCGACTGGGGAAGGTGCGAGAGAATGTCCGTGTCTGGGCTGTCGTCGAGTGGCAGAGGAATAGACCGAATACCAGAGGGGACTTGGACTTTCTGGCGGAGGACGGACATGACTGCGGTCTATGGACGAGAGGAGCGGGGAAGGGTGGTCCGGGGCCGAATTAGATTTTGCAAGCGGTTCCTCTCGAAAAGGCGAAAAAAAGAAGGAAAAGAAAAAGGACTCACGATTCCTGCCTGCTTCAGCGCTTTCTCATCTGTAGCCGCAAATATGTCACCAATCCAGAGATTCGGAATCACTTCCTGCATGTGCCCGACCTGCTCCTGATCGACCGCCTCGTCCTGTTCCATTCTCCGATCCCGTTCCGACCTCTGTTCCGGTTCGATCATCTCTCCTTGTCCCATATTTTTCTCATTCGTCGTGAAGGTACTGTTGACCTCGGCATTCTGGTAGTTGGGTAGCATGATGCCAGAGTGAATTGGGAGGTACCCGTCTGTCGTCAGAGGTTTGTGGTGACTGAGACAAGGTGATGCAGAAGCGGATGGAGCGTCGTGCGCGTCGTTGTGGAAATTTTTCTCGATTGCCTTTAAACCCGCGCTCTGGTATATTCAGCGGACGCTGCTTCCAGATGAAAGCCGGCAATTCTTGTGCACCGACACCAGCCAATCTATGCGGTGGTTTGTGATGTTTTGATTATCTATCCTATATCTCGGGCGATGAAACGAGTTGAACCCAAACTGAGATCGCGGAGTGGAAGGACCAAAAACGACCATCTCAACCCTGCAGCCGGCCTCTCCCCTCCCTTCCTCATTGCATTGCCCTCCCGTCTGTCCCTCCTCTCTCCCTTCCTGGACCCCCGTTGATTTAGACACCCCCGGGGGCCTTTCGGCCGCCGGGAGCCGTTTTGCGACTAACTCGTGATTGCAAAAGGCAGTTCGTGCGGTGACTTTCTTGCCGCCATATGGTAGGTACCACACAACAGCGTCGCCATCACCTCATCACCCATCACCCACCATCCAGCAATCCGTGCCCGTGGCCATTGCCTTGGTTCCATACCCTTGTCCATCCATCCAGCTACGTCAACTTTTTACCAAATCTGAATGCCCATACTACTCAGGAGACACGACCCAAAATACAACTAGTGCAGCGGAAACTCCTGGAGCGTGTTAGATTTGCTCACTTCTTACCCCTCTTGCGGTATTTTCCTGATGGCGAACGATAATGTAAAGCTGTGTGTAGCGATGCAGGGTTATTCAAGGCTGTGCAAATCTGTGCAGCAGTGCAGACAACCTTTACAAGGCAACAAACTAAGCAACGGGAGAGCTATGCTCTTGGTGGAGAGCGAACGGGGCACTCGCCGACTTCTGTGCAAGGAGTGTTCAAATGGCTTTGAGCATTTCCTTGCGCCTGAAACAGCCGTTTGCAGGGATTGATGTCACTCCTTTTGTCCCGCTTTTGCACAGCCGATAGGTGCTGGTTGCAAGTCGCTTCTTCCCAGCTTGTCATGCCAGCGTTTGACAGCAAGGTGTGTATATATGTATAATTATAAGACGCCATGGTGGCTGGGCCATCTAAAATTTTGTCCTTGTATGACCCACCAAACATCACTCAAACACCGCCCCATCGCATCAAGTTCCAAACACACCTCAAACAACACCACATCTCCTCAAGGTCCCAAACACAACTCGAGATCCCATCGCAATTCATTGGGTGACGCCCCAGGAAATTTGAAGATTGAAGAAAGCTTGAAATCGATTTTTTAACTATGGAATGCCCGCCTCAACATGTGCTAGAGATATGCAGTAGGCTCAAAGGGATAGATTATAGCCGCATGGCCATTCAGCAAAGCAATTGTGGAAGAAGTACTGAGGGATCTGTTGGAAATGGAGTCGGTGACGGTTGGTATATCTTCGGATCGCATTTGTCTTGAGAATTACCTGTCTGGAACGATACATCTGTCTAAAGAGGAAGTGGGGATCATTGCCCAAGACCGTGCTCTTGTGGCAAATCCAACAGGGCGGAGACTCTCAGTATATATTCAGTCAGCCTCCGCTGAGATCCCAATTCTCAGGGGCGGGCTCTCGATCATCATGCTCCGGTTGTAGTGGTGATTCCTGCAAGTTTCTAAGAAGCTGCTTTGGCTGTGTTTGCGCCCTTTGCGACGGGTGTTAGGTTGGAGCTGCAGTCCTAGAGGATTGGGAACAGGATGTTGGAAAAGGGCATGATCATGAACAATGTAAAGGAATGTTTCCACGTAGTTCTAAGAAATTGTCAGGATAAATGAAAGTTCCATTCTCATACTCTGCACCTGACAGTCCTACCTACAGGTTCCATCCAACAGGTCTTGTGCAATATTATCAGGAGCGTTAATGGATAGTGTTTACCACCAGTGGTTCCTTGACCAGTGGCTTAGGTTTGATGCCCCTGACTTGAGTTCGGATGAAAATCTGTAAAGAGAAGCATACATTCACAGTGGACAGTCCCGAGCTAGTGATGGACACACGATGCGCCCACTTTACAGGACAACACTCGGCCGATGTACTGGTCACCTCCCTTGGGCGATTATTTTGGGACTTGTCGAGGAGATGCGCAGCCTAATTTAGACTCAGATCTGCCCATGTTTTCATACAAACCGATGTACGACAAGGTTCGCTTGATTGAGTGGCCGTTGCTGTGAGGTTTCCGCGACTTCGAATATCCTCTCGCCACGATGTCGAACACCAATCGCTGAAAGAATTGGAAGGGAAGAATTTGCAAAGTGAGGCAAAGGACGACTGTTCTGAAAACGGTGGCAGACACAAATATCGAAGAAACCCTAAGAGCCAGAATGGAGCCTCAAAACCACTTGTCATTCAATGCTGTTCCCCCCCCCCCCCACTGCGCCCCCTGGCGAATCAAAGAAATGCCCCCAATAGGTACGGAGAGCCCGCTGGGAGAAGGTTCTGCTTTCTTCCTGCTCAAATAGCTGAGATGTAGGTCCTTAAAGCAAGCTATTCGGCTCGCGGCCGATCATCGCATGTCAGTTGAGAGGAAGAGGGCCACCCAAGAAAAATGCATTCTGATACGATACATGTGTGTCCATAGTTCATAACGGTTTTCGTGTTTAGGTTTCATCTTTCTGTATGTCAAAAGGGGTCATGTCTGGTTGATCATGTGTAGCTGATCCGTCTTTCTTTCATTCTTCCTTCTTCTCATATGGTAGTATATTTGTTAGTCACGTTGATCCTCATTGGGATGATGTGAGATGGCTGCCATCCGGCCTCCCAAGACGGAGAGTGGTGTTCGCTTTACCTCTGCGGGTGTCAGTGGCGAGATCCGGATCGTCCCATCGTGATCATCGACCTTTGATTCTGAGCTGACGTCGTCGCTGACGACGGTGTCGAGACTGGAAGAGCTATCACCGGATGCGAGCTGGTTGTGCAATGACGATGGGGAGTTAAACAAGGATGGGACATTGTGATGGCTTGGTACTTGGAGACTATCGGCTTGGATTTGAGAAGGGGTTGCCATATGAGGAATCGCAGCCCGTAATGCGGTAGCCAAGTTGGAGTCGGGGCCGAATGACGACTGTCTGCTCAGCGGAGGCGAGGCAAGAACGGGGGGTGAGAAAGCGGGTGGCGGCAGGTTACCGGTTGCCATGAGTGCTTGAATGACAGCCCTGTCCCCTTGTTCGTTGGCGAGGATATCAGATTTGAAACGGCGAATCCCTCTTTGTCGGTCTTCGTCATCACCATCCTCTGGCTCTTCGTACCCTGTCGACCATAGCCGTGAGACAACGCGGGGAGGTTCGCTCGATAGACTACCAGCGAACCATTGGCTCTCGACGTGAACGATGTCTTCGAGTAGATGGAGAAGCTTCGGGTCGTCGGCAAGACCTAGTGAAGCGAGTGTCTTTTCCGTTGGGTCGGATAATGTTTCCAGTGCGGCCGGGGGAAGATGCTGGAGGATCAGTATAGCGCAAGGGGTTATGAATTGGGAGGAGATGTATTTGAAAAGACGTTTCAGAACGGTGAAGACGCAAGCTTGACTATATGACCCTTGGAATGACCAGCAGAGGGTCGCGACGCCGTTGAAAGGAATCCAATTCTGGAACGCAAACGAATAGTCGGTTTTGATGCGTTTATACTCGCCTGTCGGCGGTATTGTACCGAGATTGCGGATGGGGAACCCGCCTTGAACCGTCAGTTTCCTCAATCCACCTTCTCGTGTTCCGTTTTCAATCGCTTCGGGACCCCATGTGCGATTGCCAGCTTGGATGACGAGTGGGTGGACGAGATGGGTGGCGGTACAGAGCAGTGCATCCGATTGATGGTCGGCCGAAGTGACCCACTCGACGTCGAGCACGTTTTGGCCGCAGCTCTCGATGATCTCAGCTACCATCCGAGCTCTCGCAGCATTCTCTTCGACGTATTCTGAGCCGACGAAGGTGATCTTGCAGAGCAGGGGCAAGGTGAGTGGGAGTGGGATCGGGATCGGGATCGGGTTTTGAGATACAGTTTGACGTTTTCTAGGCTGAGGCGATGTTGTCTGACCTTGGATGGCGCCGAACTCGGTATTCTTGTCCCACTCATCTTCACCAACGACGAACCGAAGGTCCAGTATAAGATGTTCGACCGAGTCCGCGAGGACCTCGCCGGAGAGCAGCTCTTGTTCAGAGAACGTTCCGTACTGCTCGATGATGGGGTAGTATTCTGGCTCGTGCCATTTATCGGATCCAAGTCGAAGACGGCCCGTCGTTGGGTGGAAGCAGTCGACAAAGGACGCGAGTGAGCAGACATAGAGCTTGTTGGTGGCCGGTTGGGGTCGATGTGTATCGGATAAGCGGGAGTCAATTCGTTCGAGAGCAGCGAGAGTGAGAGTTGTTTTGGTTTCTGAGCTTGGACCACTTGACACCCCGGGGCCGCGGTCGTTTTTAGCCATTCTGGCGGGTTTTGAATTCGGACTGTATGTTGACAATCTGCCGAAGGGAGTTGTGGGGGGTTTGAAGCGAATGTTACGTGACTCCGAACTTTATACTCGCCGTCCCTGTTGTATTGTTAAAGATCCAGCCTGGAAAAGTGTGTTGGTAAATGGGATTGAATGACGGATGGGCTTCACACGTTTTGACTATGGGGAAAGAGACAGTGAGGAAGTGGGAAATGAGGATGGAGAGAGAGGTGGGGTTGTCCTCGTGAAGACGAAGAAAAGGAGTGGGGTGTCTGCGTGATGACGAGACCATTCGGCGGGTTGCTCGGGGGACGTTGCTGAATTGAAGTTGATGTTATAAGGAGGTGGGTGGTCCTCGACGTGGAGAAAGGAGGTTTACTTTGAGCCTATGACGATCAATGAGAGGTAATGAGACTTTGGGAAGTGAACGAAGCTTATGGACAAGGATGAGTTAATGTTTCCTAATAGAGGAGATGGTCAAAGAGGGATGCTTCATTGAAACACTTTTGACTTGGTTGGACATACATACATATATATACCCTTCCCCTTGTTTTGTCTCGCCTCGCGTTTCGAAATTCGGAGCTCGGCATTGAACGCGCGCGGGGGGTGGCGAGGGGAAAGAGGGCCTTTTCGGTTGAAACCGCAGCCGGCGGCACATGTGTCCTCTCCTCATGCGCCCTGGAGCTTGCCAAGCGAGAAAACTGTGGGGGGGGGGTTTGCGAAGGCGTTGGAGGAGAGACCCTTCTGTTCTGCCGCCTAGCGTTGAGGACCCCCCCCCCCCCAACCCCACCTCGTGATCGTCACTGTACTGCATCCGTAACGCCGTCCCCTTCTCTTCCA
>JANGFI010001439.1:0-15721 GCA_025758705.1 Goffeauzyma gilvescens
ATGCTTTCAGCAATCCCTTGATTCGGACATCGACTCAGTCATACCATACACCGCTACTCCACTTTGGCGTCCGAGTCATGGAACTTTTCGAGACGGAAGAGCTTTTGTGCATTCTCCCTACCAACGTCAGCGTAAGCTTTAGTTCCGCCTAGGGCCTTCTTGATGTTCTCCGCGTCGCCATCCCACCAGCCACAGCCATTTTCGATCGTCTCGTATGGATAGTCAACACTGAACAACAACCTCTCGGGACCGACATAGCTGGCAACATAGCCAAGGGTGGGGGTCGAGAAGTGACCACTGGTTGTCAAATAGATGTTGTTTCGGAAGTAGTGCAACAACGGTTTGCTGCACATAACATCGCCGGCCTTTTGCGCCAGCGGTCTCTCCACATCTTCCAGCCAATGGTTGATTCGCCAAAAGTCAAATGGAATGTGTTCACCGAGATGGCCGACGATAACCTTCAATTTGGGGAAGCGGTCGAAGACGCCGTTTGTAATGATACCCAGAAGGTGCAGAGAGACACCATTGGCAAAACTGAGGGGTGGTCCAACCAAGTACTTGCGCTGAGCGTATTGTTGTTCGTAGTACTTGCCCTGTGGGGCCGCAGGGTGGATGTAGATAGGTACATCGAGTTCGACGGCTTCCTTCCAGAAGGCATCGTAGGCTGGTTGGTCGTAGAACAAGTAGGTCTCGCCGTCCGGTCCAGCGTGTTGGAAGTCGTTGAGGAGAGCGCCATGGAAGCCCAGCTCCTTCACACAACGACGCAACTCCATGGCTGCCTGGGTGGGATCATGCATGGAGAGAGCGGCAAAAGCACCGAGACGATCCCGATGGTCCTTTATCTCTTTGGCGATGTAGTCGTTCACCTCGGTTGCATGTTTTTCAGCGGTTGCTTTGTCCGTGATGCCCTGAATACCGGGAACCGTCAAGGACAAAATGGTGTATCCAATTCCATGCGCGTTGGAGATGTCCAAGCGTTCAGTCGTAATGGACTTGATTTGCCGCATATACCTGTCAAGGTCCTTAGGAGCGATGTATAAGGCCGCTTGATCGCGGCTGCTATCAGCCTTAGCTGGAATCTCGAACGCTTCCTCGAAGGAGACCTTTCCGAGCATTGTGATACTGATTGATGTATAAAATAGTTTGTAGAAAGGTTGTATGGAGACCGATGGCTGTGTATCAGGAATTCGAATTCAATATAGATGTACATGTCTAATTATCTTTCTGGTTTGCTTCGTCCCGTCCCTATTTATCTTCCTGAGTTTGCTTCGTCCCGTCCCGCTCGAGAAGCGCGGGCTGAGGTCAGGGCTGAAGTCAGCTGTCAAGCTTTGTAATAGAACAACAGGCCGGCGTGATGGAACCAAGCAAGAAACGTGTTCTAGTATTTTTGAGTGTGCACTGCCCCGTCCGGCTTGGAGACGGCGCCGGTAGGACCTCGGGCATCTGACGTCGGGCTCACGTCCACTGTCGAGCTTCGAAATAGAACAACAGGCCGGCGTGATGGAACCAAGCAAGAAACATGTTCTAGTATTTTTGAGTGTGCATTGCCCCGTCCGGCTTGAAGTCGGCGCCGGTGGGACCTCGGGCATCTGACGTCGGGCTCACGTCCACTGTCGAGCTTCGAAATAGAACAACAGGCCGGCGTGATGGAACCAAGCAAGAAACATGTTCTAGTATTTTTGAGTGTGCAATGCCCCGTCCGGCTAGGTCGGCGCCGGTGGGACCTCGGGCATCTGGGACCCCGGGCATCTGACGTCCGGGACAGCCCCTTATACACGTATATTAGCGGATTAGACGTATTTGCTCTGTTTAGTAATATTCGTAGCGTACGTATAATGCTCTCTTACTAAGCGATCTAGTACCAATTTCCAACACTTCGGCCGGAGAGCTACTTATCAGTTTGGAGTTGGATCAATGAAAGGTCTAGAACCAATCATCAGGGCATTACAACAAGCAGTGGATGGAACAGCTGGACAGGAATTCACACGCCGTACCAGTCTTGACTTTTCCAATGCCTTCCACATAGTTGAAAGATCCGACATTGCAAACTCCACTCACAAACATGCCGAAATTCTCTATCGACTTGCAAGCTGGGCATACAACAACCCTTCTAAACTTGTCCTCAGCCATCCAGATGATAGCCCGCCACCCACCATCCTCTCGGCTCAGGGTGTACGCCAGGGAGACCCCTTAGGACCGCTCCTTTTCTCCCTCGCCATCCGCCCTCTCCTGCATCGACTCTCCCTCCACCTGGGTCCGTCCTCAATTCTTCTTGCCTACCTGGACGACATCTACATCCTCAGCAACACCCCTGAAACCCTCGACTCGGTCTCCTCTTTCTTTGATGACGAAGCATCCTCACTAAAACTTAACATCGCCAAGTCATCAATCAAGCCAATTGAGGAGATCGCCGCTTCAGGAGTCCAATTTAGTCCGGAACATTCTTGAACATCATTGAATATTCTATACTTGGGGCATTTGCCACTCTGGGGTTTCTACTTTTTTCCATGCTTTAGTCGTTCAAAGGAAATCGTCACTGGATCTTAGTATAAGAGGAAAGGTCTCTACACAATTGCCGCTCAACTTGTAGATTGTAGTTTAAAACTGCCAATAGATGCAATACACCCCCAGCCACCTCTTTCCCGTCCGCGTCGTTTCGCCCATTTGGTGGTTTCATCCGCGCGTTGTTGGGTCTTGCTGCAATTAGATGCGCGCAGTCTTGAGCCTGCCTCTCTAGGACAAGCAGGGAAACCCATCCACACAAAGGAAATAAAGCTCAAAACAAGCTGAGACAGGGTGCAAAGGGTCCTCCAAACACCAACCCTCTAGACATATAACCACTTTTTTACATATTTGAAGGGTGATCCTTTGCCTGTGTCTCCTACTTACAGAAGCCCCACATCCCCCCATCCATGCCTCAAGCACAATGCCCGCTTCAATGACGATTCCAACCCCTTCTTTGCTAGACAAAGCAGCCCATGCATCCACGACCGACTTCTCCTCAATCCCCATAATTGACCTAACGAATGCAACCTCTTCTGATTACAATGAACGTCATGCCGTAGCCATGGAGGTTCAGAAGGCTGCTCTGACGGCGGGTTTCTTCTATGTTACCGGCCATGGAGTTGACGAGAAGGTGGTCGAGAATTGCTTTGCGGTCAGTAAGAAGTTCTTTGAGGAAGCACCTCAGAAATGTAAGCGTTCGGTGAGTCAGAATTTACTATCAAGAGTTTCTGTCACGCGCTTGTTGTACTCACCTCACCCCTGTCATCACGAAACGGAATGCTCAACCGCCTGCTACCTTTCCTTATCTGATCATCATTTCCCGATATCTCAGATTGATATGTCTCTCTCTGACAACTTCCGTGGCTACATGGGTCTTCTGACGGAGAACACCAACCCGGCCAATGCGGGGGACATGCACGAAGCCTTCAACCTCGGTCTTGACCCCTCGATTGCGAATGCGCTGCCGGCATTCCGGGAGCAGCAAACTCACAAGGGAGCTAGCCATATCGAGCCGGAATCGGCGCAGAAGACCAGCCAAGAGAAACAAGAAAGTGGTACAGAGTCGGCTTTGGTTCATGGTGATAACCTTTGGCCGATGGAAGAGGACTGGCCAGGTTCTGTCGAGTTTAAACAGTCTGTGCTGACTTATTAGTGAGTCTGGATGACTTCCAATTTGTTTGTCTGTTTCGGTACGGTCCGCTCACTTCCATTCACGCCACGCACGCACTCAGCTCTGAGATCCTCGCACTCGGATACCGACTCTTCCCGCTACTTGCGCTTGCCCTGGACATGCCCGAAGACTTCTTCACCGACAAGACCCGATTCCCCGCTGCCATCCAAAGGCTTCTGTATTATCCTCCATTGCAAGGAAAACCTGCAGATCAGAGGAAACCAGGCATTGGTGAACATACGGATTACGAGGTGTTCACGGTTTTAAGGCAGGACGAGGTAGGTGGGCTCGAGGTCAAGAATCTGAGTGGGGAATGTGAGTTACGTCTGCTCCTTTCTTTTCTGCCCAAGGTGCTGCAGTCGCCTTGCGTCTTCTTCTCTTTCGGTCGTCATCACCGGTATTTCCACAATTTATTTCACCAACTACTTGTAGAGATCAATCACAAGCTGATTACTTCTTCCCTTCACTCACCGTCCGAGCAGGGATCAAGGCGACTTATATCCCAAACACCTTCGTCATCAACATCGGTGATCAACTAGCAAGATGGACTAACGACGTTTTCCGATCTACCGTCCATCGAGCTCTTCCTCCACCGGCTTTCACCCCTCGATACTCCATACCTTTCTTCTGGGGGAGTGACCACGCTGTCCCATTAACGCCGATTCCGACGTGTGTTTCCGCAGAGAGACCGGCACGGTATGAGGTTGTGACCGCTGGTGAATATGTCAAGAAGAGGTTGGAAGAGACGTATCATAATGATCCGAATGCGGCGGGAGATGTTGGTTCAAAGTTGGAATAGCAGGGCCCGGACACTTGCCGTGGGTGGGCGTAACGAAGACCGAGTTATTGAATTAATCTTCGTCCCAGTTAGGGGCATCCGAACGCGACTCACCCTGCCTGAGATTTCTACCCCCAAAGAAATAAGAGAGACACAGCTAAATGCGGCACACAAAGTCAATTTTTGGTCGGTAGAAGGTGAGCCTGAGGTATGCGGGGTTGACAGAGTTTTACGGCGAACAAGATCGATTGACGTATGTACTGGATGTGAATCAGTGGTGTTTGGGTACCCTGGAAGAAAGCCTTGCCGGACAAAATTATGGTTCACCCTTAAGCCCCTCCATTCCATTAGCACACATCATCGATTCACTTCTTTCTCGATCACACTCCCTCGTCAGGATGTCAGCAAAGACCTGTCCCGTGTATCTGCCTTTACGCTTCAGCTCATCTAAACGGATGGCGGGAATTGGCCGCTCAGGTAATCAGCGCGAATAACCCCTCAAACGTGTCCTAACACTGGGGGCTTCTCTCTTTACTTTGTATGGTCAGCATGCAATGCATTGTCATAATATGTCGTTCTTTCTTTCGTTTGTTGTTCGTTTATTTATTCGTTCGTTCTCATGAGCACCACCGAGGCGCCGGAGATATATACGCTCTCCCGCTCATAGCCATGCTGCCCATCCGATGTACATGTTGCCCTGTGAGGTCAGAGAAGGATAAGAACAGTTTGGAAGGTCAGCATGACTTGTCCTATGCTTCTCGAGCGGATATGACTGGAAGAAAGAGCAAACAAAATGGTAAAGAGTGAAACGTCGATGAAAACTATCGACGAACGTACCAAATTCAACGGACTTGTAGCCTCTTTAATCAACGATTCTACCTGATTGACGACACTCATCTCTCCTTGTCGACTATCACTCATTCCGGACGCAGGGATCCCATTCGTGACCACCCCTGCCCCCCTCCATGTACCTGATAACTTCTCTTTGATTGGTGTTAGAGCGTTGTTCGCAAAGGTCCGAAGATCGACCTTGTGTTGGCCTCCTCTTCGCCGTTCTCGATCCTGTGGTGAATGAAGAGGGCAGGGCGGCATGACAAGTCGGTAAGTGATCAGTTCTGAGGTCTAGGAAAAGGGAAAGTGAAGAAGCATAGCGACGTACCTCTTGTTTCCTCTTCAGCTCTTCCCATTCAACGAGAGGGTCATGGATGAACGCCTCAAGCACACTCGTCAAAGAATCTCGGTTCGTCCTCAAAGTCGTCAACGCGATCTCAGCGGCTCGTCGGTAGACACCTATAGGATGGACATTTTAGGTCAGAAATAGGATTAGCATGTCAGAATCACAGAAGCGGGCCGGATAAAAAGCGGCCAACATGGCAGAGACTCACCGTCGACACCAGTCACACCAAGAGCATTGACCATATTGTGAGTCAATCGGAACGGTGTTCTTTCAGCCACTTCAAACGTCTTTCCCTATATTTCAATGATAATGACCGTCAGTTGGATGGACCCTTTGCCTACTGAATTTAAGAAGGGTGATCAACCCACCTTCTCGAATAGACAATTAAAATCAACGTGAACGGTGTCTCCCGTGATGCTGTCGAACAGGATGTTCTCTCCGTGTCGGTCTCCGAGGCTAACAAGGTGAGAAAGCAAAACAAACACCTTAAGCTTTCGCGAAACAACTATAAGCTAGCCAAAGATGGATGGGCTGTAAACTCACCCTAGTACAAAGCCAACCATCGACATCACTGCGAGCGTCCGTGCGTATGCCAATCTGGCCGCGAACCATGTGTTCGGTTCTGGCCACGTCTGATAGAACCACTCGCTAAACACCGGTGGAGAGAATCTATAATATAAGGGAATTATAATTGTATGAGCGCCGGCTCACGGGGAACTATTGTGATTGTAATGACTACGCCTGAGAACTCACCTAGGCAAAACCTGATCTTTGAACACCTTGCCGTAGTGTTCGAGAGTCTTCTTGGTCGAACGATCAAGCATTGCATATATATCGTTACTCTGCGAAAGTTAAAGGAAGTTCCAATCAGCTACTGGAGTCAAATCTTATGGGGTGTGATTGGCGACTGACGAATGCTTTTTTGTTCTGTCTGTCGTATTGTTTGGTGAGAATCGACTTCAACGGCACAGTGTTGTTGACCCATTCGAGCATCCCGCACTCCTCATTAAGAGGAGAGACAGCGTACGTTCGGATATCTGAAAAAGAGAAGGTTTGTTGAGTCACAGTGCTAGTTATCAGGTCCCGTCACGCGGGGTATTCTTCTAACTCACAAAGTTTCCGCTTTCTAGCCTCGGAATCACTCTTCAACAGCTTGTTAATCATGGAATTAAAGTCCATCAACCTGGCGTCTTTGCGCAGATCATCGTGAGGTTTGACCAGGAAATTGTATCGCTTGCCATCGTCTCCCTTGAATGTGATCTTTTTCGGTCTTTGAAGCGAAGTCATTACCTCGACGCCATCGGTGATCTCTGTATATCATTTCAATCCTTGTCAGCACGATATTGTACTTGTGGGAAGGTTGGAAGGTTCTCACCTCTGATAGTCACGTATCCATCTGGGAATGGGTTGTGTGTCTTAACAGTCTCGGCAGAGGACGGTAGCGTACAAGTCAAAGAATCCTGGAGTGGCAAGATAACAGTAGTCGGGAAAGCGTTCTTGACGTAGGGGAAATTGGCCGAGATTGAAAGGTGATGTCGGTTGTGGTTGGCATGTTTTTGCGTTTTCGGATTGAATGTCGGGTCGATGCCATCATCTGTCGAGAGTTGAAGCATGGTTGCAGAGAACTTGATGGCGTCCTGAATAACCTGGCGAGCCATGATATCCCCCTTGATAGCGGACTAAGGGGAGGCCGGCGGTCAACTATAAGACGACGCAGACAACGTGAGGCGAGGAAAGGAAAGGCTCACTTTGGCTCTATCGAACATCTCCTTACACCTTGACGACTTGTCTGACCCCGACTCGCTTTTGGAATTATACAAGCCAACCATGGACCAAGTTGCTTGTCGAGGATAAAAAGCAACAACCGATGGAATGATCTTCTTGAGAACATCTCTGACTCCCTTGTTCGGGTGGGTGATTCGAGAGACGATCTGTGGAAAGGCGGTGAGCCACTGTAGTAAAGCAACAACGTATTGTCAGTTGAAGGGTCGCAAATGTTCGTAGCTTAGATGGTAACGTACCTGGTATACTGGGAGCTGTCCATTCGCTTTGTCCATGAGACCATTCATAGCGAGAATGACCTCGCTTGCGTCTGGCGAAGGTGCCTCCGTCGATCCCCTACATAGCAGATCACAGTTAGCGGGTCAATCAAGACATCATTGAAACCCAGTCAAGGACGCACTTTTTACCATGCATCGCCACCTTCTCCCCAAGGTCCAACCATATCGTCAACATCCTTGGCATCGTTTGATAGATGTTTTTGGTGCCGAAGCGCAACGCCTGAGCGTAGTTCTCAACGGTGAGTTGTTGAAGTTTGTCCCTGAAACCGAAAAGGCAAACCATGTTAGACGCGAGTGAAGTACAGCGCGTCTTCAAGGGCAAGGCACTTACTTGGAAGCAGAGTCTTGAGAGAGCAAGTCATAGTAGTAACCGAGGTGATAGTATGGACTCTCCATCCTGGGACCGTCCGCATTAGTTGTTGTTGGCTCTTCAAAGGAAAGCCAGAAAGAATGGACTCACATTGGAGCAAGCGCACTTGCATCCTTGAACCTCTTTACCACCTCGTTGGCATCGAAACGATCAGTTTCATATGCCCACCTAGCGGAGAGTGTAATTGCTTTGGCCAGCTGCGAGTCATACGCCTTCTGATCGTCTGGATCTCGCGTGAGATCAATCAACGCGCTGCCTCCCAAAGGTGCGTCCGGTCGCAGGATCGGTCTCAGCCCGTTCTCGAGATCGCTCAAGGCTTGTAAAGGGTGGCCTGTGGCTTTTAAGAGCTTGACTTGTTGGATGAAAGCAAACTCCGCATTAGACTCTTTGGCTTGCAGGATAGCACTGTAAGCGGTCTGTTCGAAGCCGCCCTTTCGAGCAATTTTTGCGGTGGCGATCCACGCTCGGCCGACCTCAGCCTTGAGTGCGACTTCGGTGGCAGGACTAACAACGTTGAGACATGATCAGCAATCACTTTTCGTCAGCCCAAGGTCAAGCATCCTCGCTCACCTCAACTGGAAAGCCGTTCTCCGGATACTTAACAACGGTTCTCGAACACGGAACGAGGGAAGGGTCGTAGCAATCCTCTGAGCCAGATAGGAATTCAGTTGCTTGATTTGATGACGGACTGCTCGTTCTCGATTATGAAGCATCGGCAGTGCCATCTTGTGCCCACTGGACGAGATCCGCTCGACCTCGTGTAGCTTGTGAAGATTGGCGAGCACTGGATAAGCACGAGCGTATTGTCGACCAAGACCTGCCAAATCGCATCCGAGATCACGTCGCACGTCCCGGAGGATGATCGGTATATCGTCGAAACGACGTTGCTGAATAGACAGCAAAACCTTGGCGATGCTGATTTCTGCCCCGGTCGCTTTCGAATTGATAATTGAATTCACTTCGTTCCAGTCTCCGACGATCCATGCAGCTTCAATCTGGTAGGACGCTAATTGCGGCCCCCACTGAGGATTCTTGCTCAGAATTCCTCTGATATGCGTTCGAAGGGTATCTGATACATCAAAAAGATCATCAGCTTTGCGATCACGCATTCAAGCGCTCCGCATAGACCCACCATAATGACCTAAGCTTCGTAGACAGCCTAACAGACCCAGATGTGAATTCAACTCCTCAGGATATTGCTGCAATCGGACCTCCCAGCAACTCTGAGCTGATGTCCATCGGCCGACACTCTCGTGTTCACGAATTTGATGCTCGAGCGAAGGTGAGATGATCTTCGTCGACACACCTAGCATCCCATCCGGTTCTTCCAAATCGGCATAGATCGAGTGAAGCTGTTCGTAGTAATTCTCCAGTTCCTTGTCGCCAAATTTCTTGTCTTGCCTTAGCATACCGATCCTTTCCTCGAAGTTGCGGAGTGCTCGTGCATACGCCTGACATTGTACCGCTGCTTGCGCCGTTACCTCGGGATTAATATTCTTCAGAAACCTGTCAATTTTTCGGTTCTGCCGACTCAGTGTCAACCAATTACTGTCTTGCCTCTCGCTGACTCCGTCCTTGCGCTTCCTGGGCTCTCTATGAAGCACCCCACGTTGTTCTTGTAGCCATCGACTGAGATGATCGAGAAGCTCAAAAACAGCCTGTGCAGAAAGTAGTCGACGATCAGTTCGACCTTCGCCGGCCATGTTATCTTTGTCGGACAAGACGGCGAGCACTTCCTCGAGAATTTGTTCGGAGATGTCCGACTTTTCCTCAGTGATGGTGAGAAGATGCAAGACGATGTGAGGGAGGATGTGATGCGCTACCGTGACATCTTGACCACGAGGCAAGACTCCGCGGAAGACTCCGAAAATCAACTTGGCATTTCGGATTCCGTTGGCTTCTTTTTCTAGCGTAGGATCCAGCGGCTCCTCCATATTCATCACCTTTCCGATCAGGTCGGTAGTCCACCTTTGAATCCATTCTCGATACGTCGGTGCTGTCTTGTAGATAGGATATTGGTATTGCTTGATTGGTACGTCGTTTGTGGAGAACCGAGCCTCCAATAAAGGAGTCAACGTTTCGAGAAGATGCTTCGGAAGTTGAGCCCATCGAGCTCGGACCTTGTTTGAGACAGTACCGACTGTACCGCCAGACTGAACGAGTTTCGCTGAGAACCCACAGAATTTCAGCAGTTCCTGAATCGCAAAGGCCAAGTGCGTCTGGTGCTTGGTGTCGTTCGTAGTACGAAAGGCGCCAACAAGAACATCCTCGATTAGGTGAAGGACAAAATCGATCGACTCCTCGTTGTCGACGAATCCAGTTTTGACAATAACGATCGTCTGTGCAGTATTGGCCGGGAATCGATCAGGGTCCACGGCTCCTACTATTCCCATACACTCCAGGCTGGCATCTCGAAGCGCTTGACAATGCTCTCCATCGCGGCTAGCCGCAAGAAGCAGTGTTCGATAGAGGTCACCAACAAGTGCATCGAACGTGTCTCCCTTCGCGAGGTCCATGAAGTCCTTCCACGAGTTATCTATCAGAATCTTTAGCTCAATCAGGGAACGTGAGCTGATCGCCACATTGTAATTGTTGGCTCGGATTAGAAGATTCTGGAGACGTTGTCGGAAGGACCATTCTCGACGAATCGAATTGAGCTTTGCAGCCGCCTTTTTCAGTTTCGGGATGTGATCCAAGCTGATGACGTCCTCTAGGTGCCTCTGCAAGCTTTCCACATTATCCGCAAGGAGATACTCGACAATCTTAGTTGCAATCTGGCGCTCCTCGGTGCTCATGTCATCCCAGACGGAAGTGGTGGCGGCGACCACGGTACCGACGTAAGGTCCAATGTCTTCAAATCGAAGGATGCCGACAAAGTTATCCAATGTGCGCAGCGAGTCCAGTCGTAGTTCTCTGATGTTCAGCGACCCTTGGATGCAAGCCATGATCTGCAGTGGGAAGGGAAAAAGATGATCAGAGATCTTGTTGAGCGCCTGCATAAAGTGATGAGCAATTCGAACCTACCTGAGGTGAAAAAGACATCATCGAATCCCCAACCTTGCTGATCAACTCTCCAAAGCTGCGGATCACTTTCCGCTTTTCGTCTGCTGTTTTCTTCCCATTTACCTCTTGCAGCAGGTCGTTCATGAGCGAGATGATGGCCAGCATCTGAGGTTTCAGATATGTACCCAATTCGTGCGTTACTTGTGAAGCCCTGACTGAACATCGATTTTGATACTCTTGAATCCTTCGAAGGGCTTCTTCGGCTGTGTCCATTGTTGCTGGATCTCCGAGTTGAATGACAATTTCAACAAGGAAAGGGACTGGACGTATGGATATGAGTGTGCTGATGGAGACGTCCTTCGCATTCCGTCCATTGGAAAGGGAGTTGACCAATTGACACACGAAGCGAACGCCGTTGTCGACGTCCACTGCGTCTGGCTGTAAGAAGATGGCCGCGAGGATGAGATGCATGTGGTCGACCATGAGCACACCAAGGGTCCGTCCTGTTTGTGTAGCGACTTTCCCCAATGCCTGCTGATTACCTTGTACGACGAGAGCTGGGAGGATATGCTGCAAGGTCGATTCGAGGAAAGATGCGACAGGTAGACCCAGGAAATCGCATGCACCGTTCAAGCTTCGAATATCGGATACTGCCAGCTTTGGTGCAAGCAGTGGAATGAACGGTGCTGTCAGAGCGTATGCTGTCTTTTGTCGATGCTTGACGATCGAGGCCAGTTGGACCCGGGCAAGACTGTGAAGTCCTGCATTTCCGGTTCCAAGACTGAGGAGCAGCTTCTCGAGGATCAATCCTAGCAGTTTCTCTTCAGCGTGCTTGGCGATCTCGGTCAGAGCAAGGAAGGTGGTCTCGAGCCGAGGCATGGGTTGGCAGTCAATATTAGCACATAGCTCCTGGACAAATTCGAGCATCTCCAGGGAGGCGGTACTGATGCCTCGGGAGGCGATCGTTGCTTCGAAGAGAAGAGAGAGGCATTGGCCTGCTAGAACCCTTCTCTTCCTTGGCTTCTCCTCCAGGCCAGTGGCAATGAATGCCAACGTTGTCGAACCGGAGCTCTGCCTACCGATTATCTCCCGTTCGCCTCGATGTCTCAACCTGTTTCGTAAAGCCAGTAAAGTCTCTTCGATGACGGCAGAATCACCTCCAACCGAAAGTGACAATAGACTTTGAGCAAGCGCGATCCAATTGTGGAGAGAATCGCCCGATTCACCTGGATGACGAGTCTTTTCTGAGGAGACCGGTGCAGGATGCATGGATGGACAGCCTCGGTCGCATTGGCCAGCCAGGCAGAAATAACAAGCAACTGATCGAATGGCTTCGACAGTCAGGCGGATCATCGTCTGTCTGTCGACGGCACCGTCTACTCGTTCGAGCTCCTTGACGACATCTTCAATGATCACCGATGCGCACTGGGGTCTCGGAACGATCCATGCTGTATTCAAATCGACGTACATTTGGATCTCAGACGTCAAGGCCGGATCAATCGAACATATCTTGCCTTGCTGATTGAGATGCAGACCTTGAAATTGTGCCACGATCGGTTGGAGACGGGTGAAAGTCAATTGCTTTTCGGCTTGCCCGAGTGATTGTTGATCTGAATGTGGCAAACGGGTGAATGCGAGTGGATCGATGTTGCCAGTCAGATTCTTTCCATCCGGGTTTGAAACGAAAACCCTCTCGATGCCGAGTGTTGTTGCCATAGTTGCGCCGAGAAGTCCCAGCGAGTCGGCGGCATCCACATCGACATCTATGTCCATACCCATATCCTCTATTCTTCCCGCACGGCCAGAATCACCTACTTTCCTCTTCGTTCCTCTCGGTTCTGATTCACTCTTCTTCAATTCCTTGAGATAACTCTGGTAAACATGTTGCAAGTTCCCCATCGGATCCTTGGTCGTGTCGATCGCCTGTCGAAGGATCGAGAGATTACTCTGAGCCTTGGATGAGCTCAATGCGTGTGCAATTACGCGGCTCTGATGTCCTGGGGGAAGAAGGATGGAAGCGAGGAGTTGGGTGATCACGGATTGATGAGAGAGCTCAGGAGGAATAACAATCGGGTTTACCGTGTTGATTCCGTCGACGAGGCGACTCCAGAATTTACCGCCGATTCGTCCGACTCGTTGGAGTCTGATGACATTGATCAGTCGGCCTAGAGATTCGTCAATCGCCTGCTGTGATGCACGCTGCAGATTACCAAGCTGAACACTCTCCATCGCGGCATTCATTCGCTCAACATGGACCGTCTCCGCCGCTGTCAGAATAGTAGCTGTCGGTCTGGAGTTATGGCTATGCGGGGATAATCTTGCGACCGCGAGATCTGCCACGATGAGCGAGACGATTTTTGTAGCGTGAGCGGGGACGAGTGGGGAGTGGGATGTCGGTTGCGGATTCGAAATCGAAATCGAAAAGGAACGCGAAGTGGACATCAAAACCTCTGCCACCTCGAGCAAGGTTTTCACTAAAGCTAGGAACTGGTTCTGAGATTCTTTCTCTCCATCCTTCTCATTCTCTACCGCTACTTCCCTGTCCTCCATCATGTCGCTCCCATTTCCAGCCTTTTTACCTCCTCTGCGCCCTCCCAAGGAAGAACACCGATGAACAAGCGATCTTCCGACTCTTTCTAAAATTACAGCGACTTGGACAGGTATCGATGAGTTGTATAATCTCCAATCTGGGATGGGGAGGTAGATTCCGTCATGGTCGATTGCACCTGAGGAAGAAAAGGCACGGATAACGACTTTGATCGTGGTCAATGCAAGTGCGAGTTTTAGAATCTTGCTATCCTTGTTGGTGGAGTTGGAGCTAGAATGAGCGGGGCTGACGGCGTCGGCGCTGGGTTGGTGGACGGGATTCAGCCCGATCGGTAGGAGATAAAGTGGTGTTCTGTCCCACAAAATACCATCCAGATCCCCAACCTCTTTCCCCGAACCCTTCCTTGACAACAACTTCTTCACCATTCTCTTTGTCTTTGTATCATTCAAAATCGAAAAGACCGACTGAATCCCCTCGTGGCCGGGTGAAATCCCTACTCCCCCCCGACCCCCACTAGAGTCTAATCGATCAGTATCTGGGACCAGAAAGTCGGAAACCCCATCCATTAACCCCTTGATCGTCTCTGAGACTCTGATAATTGGATCTTCCGTTCCCTGCCCTTCATTTCTCTTTCCCTCGGCATCAGCATCAGTATCATCACCAGGCGAATGATTCGCACCAGACCCCAGATCAGCCCCAAGGGCTCTCAAGACATCCACGACCGTCTCTTCGATATCTTTCCCGATACTCTTCGCTGCATGGGCATGTGAAACAGAGAAAAGAGCGGACGAGTATATCAGTCGTGGGAGGAGCCATTTGTAGAGCGGGAATGGTGGGAGAAAGTTGTGCGCAGAAGAGGAAGAGGAGGTTGGAGACGAGGGAGTAGGGGTGGAGAGAGAAACAAGCACCGGGTTTCGAGAGCGCGCTTTCGATTGAATGATGTTTAAGGTCTGTTTGATTTGATCTCGGGTGGTTGGAGTTAGGATGTTGGAGATACGTGTCGTTTGGTCGGGTGCAGAGGTGGGGGTGGATGTGGAAGCAAGGGGAAGGGCGGATGCGGACGCAGAAGCGACCGCTTGCGCTATATTGACGATCGCGATAGGGACTAGGACTTTGAGTGAGTTATGGATTCTTCGAGGATCACTCGGTCCCGTCGCATATTGGTTGTCATCACTGTTCTTGTTGCTGAGATCGTTGTTGTTCGTGTGGGTGGTATGTTGTATGGAAGAGTCATCACCTGCATGCATTCCTGCTGTCACACCGATGCTGATTCCCGCCGTTCCGCCTCTTGGCCCACCTGGCCCCACAATCTGACCATTCTCCTCACTTCCATGTTGAAGAAGGAGCTCACCGATGGTCTGTTGATCCATTTCAGTCGATCGAGTGTCTTCTCCTTCGATCGCTTTCTCATGGGGAAAGGCTGAGAACATCGCTTGCTGTTCGTCGGTATCCGATCGCGTCGAAATTGTCACTCCGTGCTCTTGGAAAGCTTTCGTGTTCTAGTTTGAGATCGCGATGGAAGAGAAGGCAAAGAATGGATGCATGACCCGCAGTTGTCCGACGATACCCTCATGTGTCCATTTGTCTGCAAGTTATTGGAACCCACTTGAGATAGCAGAGTAAACGAGATAACGAATACCTTTTCCCACTATGACCAAAGTTTGCTTGATTGAGTTTTGTCGCTTGCTGCCAATTGATGTTGAAGTACTGTCTCAATCCCATCCCAAAAAAGCAACGAATCGAATCGACCTTCATCTGACGTCGTCGTCGTCGTCGTCTTTGTGTTTCCTGTCTCCGTTGGTTGCCATGATCAGACCTTTTTCCCCGCGGATCCCCTCAGTCGCGCCTCCAATTCCGTGGTCGCTGCTCATTTCCTAGCCAAGCGCGCGCCCGCGCGCGGGGGGCGTCGTTGTTGTCTTTTGACCTGTCTTTTTCCTCAGGAAAGGCAGGCCAGGGGTCATTCGGCCGCCGAGAACGAACAAGGGGGGGGGAGAAGACGCGTCCGCTCCGTCGCAAGGTGTGCATGAACCTCCGGCGGTTGCAGGGATCCGTTATCAGTTTGGCTTGCTTAGGTAATACGAACAAGGGGCTGCCGAGGGAGGGGCCGGG
>JANGFI010001440.1:0-11142 GCA_025758705.1 Goffeauzyma gilvescens
TCTCCTTTCCGGCGGCGCAGGTGGTGGTTCGCCCCCCCCCCCCCCCCCCGGTCACGCGTTGTTGGTTAGCAGTCCCCCCGTCCCCATGTCCCCCCGCCGCAACGTCAGTTCAACCAACTAACCCCAGACAACGGAAGGGCCAAAGCACATATATAAATCCCCCTCACCCTCGTCGCCAAATAAACATATTCTTCCCGTTCAACTCTCTCGTTATATTTCCTTGGTTTTTCTCTCACAAGCAATTCCATCTCTCTTCCGCCTTCAACCCTTTTCAACTAAACCCTTTCAACTTCTTCAATACTTCATCAAAATGTCTGGTAAAGGGTGAGTGCATTCTTCGGTGTCTCGTCCAAACCTCGTTGACCCGAATCATCACTGACTGTGTTTCTTCGATTGTTTCTTGATTACCTTTTCTTCGTCAATAGTGGTAAAGCTCCCGCTGGCACTGATGCCGCTTCCAAGTCCGCTTCCCGATCTTCCAAGGCCGGTTTGACCTTCCCCGTCGGTCGAATCCACCGATTGCTGAAGAAGGGAAACTACGCTCAGCGAATCGGTGCCGGTGCCCCCGTCTACCTTGCTGGTGAGTCTTCTTGTCCGCCTTACATCTGACACTTGTTACCATTGATTGCTTACCACCGTGGTATTCTTTTCTTTTCTCGCCCTCTTTCAGCCGTCCTCGAGTACCTCTCCGCCGAGATCCTCGAGCTCGCCGGTAACGCCGCCCGAGACAACAAGAAGTCCCGAATCATTCCTCGACACTTGCAGCTCGCTATCCGAAACGATGAGGAGCTCAACAAGCTTCTCGGTGGTGTCACCATCTCCCAGGGTGGTGTTCTTCCCCAGATCCACTCTGAGCTCCTCCCGGCCAAGACCGCCAAGAAGGCCAAGGCTGGTACTCAGTCCCAGGAGGTTTAAACAGCGAATTCTTTTTCGTTCGCTCGTTTGATTTTCATGCCTTCACTTCTGTTTCCGCCGACTTTTGTAGTCGCTTTACCTCCTTTCGTTTTCGCTCAATGCTATCATGATTCTTTCTTTACTTTATCATCGTCGTGTTCCCTCATGCGCTTGCCATACATTTGTTTATGAAATCGTTATGAACACAAGATGATATCCACATCACCGGATTTGTCCGAACACTTCCATTTGATCTTGACCCTCTGTCGCGGTTCTTGTTCACATCGACCTTCCTTGTTCGTGCTCACTGGAAGATGGCTGAGGTTCCGCCGTCGGACCAACGGGATCGTAATTCAAATGCGTTATCCTCTCCCTTGTGAATTCCAATTCCATCCGATTTCATGTTAGTCCGAAAGTCACTACCCCATCAAGTTTCGTCAATTTCCAACAACACATTTCTGAGCTTTGAGTATCTCCCTATTCCCGGTATGACTCTGTCAAGGACTGATACAATGCTGGGAATCCTGACAATCGTGTGTATTCCCACAGCGAGCGATAGTCTGGGAGCTGATGTGAGAGAGTACCATGCCCGGCTTTCCACTGGAACGAAGATGACGCCGAAAATACACTCGCACCGATCGAAGATGTCGTCACGACGTTCCCTCGCGCCCCGCGCACGTTTCTACTTTTCGCAGGTCGTTAGCAAGGGTGGAGAAGAGGGGGGGGGGGGGTCTCGCGCCCATTTACCGGTCACCGTTGTCCAGGAATAACACTCCCTGGCGAGTATTAAGGGAAAAGGGGGGGGGGGGCAATCATCCAAAGCCAAAGGCAGTAGTGGAGTTGAAGTTTTGTTTTCTGATTCCGGGGTCGAGGGTCGAGGGTCTGAGTCAAGGGTCAAGGGTCAAGGGTCAAGGGTCAAGGGTCAAGGGTCAAGGGAGGGATCCATATCGGAATGGACTATCGATACGGTCGAGGTGATCGTAATGATATTTACATTTCCTAAGAGAAGTATCTCAAAATCTCATGAGACCATCAACACCTACAACGTGACCTGGTAACGACGCTCCCGATCAATAAAGGTTTGAATCGTACAGGTTGACGGCAGAGTAAACAGGGCAAGAAGGACGAAGGATGCGTGGACACTCACATCTTCAGGATCTCACCAGTCGTCGACAACAAAGGCCCCACTGAACCGACGCTACTCCCTCTCCATCCACGATCATAAATAGCACCACTCACTACTTCGAAGCGAAAAGATACCCCACCTGTCGTCACACAGTGACGTTCCACTCTGATCCTTTTCTTCGGCCACCATGAAGTTTGCGCAATACCTCGAAGATAATTGTACCCCTGAGTGGAAGCGGGCATACATCGATTATCGGAAACTGAAAAAATGTATCAAAGTCATTCAAGAACGAAGGCAAGCCGAGAGTAGTGGCGGCAGGTCATCTTTAGGTGACGCGAAAAACAAGCAGACCTTGGATAGTCAAGCCAATGCGAACGAGAATGGGAACGACGACGGGGACGCGGTCGGGGAAGGAGCTACAGAGCGGGATGATGGAAATGTCTCAGGATCGTCAGTGAATGGAGCTCATGGGAATAGCTCGAGTGATAAGGATGACGACGACGACCATGGGCCACACGCACCTCCTCGACCGCCCAAGGCGAAGAAAAAACCGACAGAGGGAGAAGAAACAACGATCAATCCGCTGAAAAGGCGTCTAAGCACCAGCTTTGCAGCTTGGAGGAGAGGGTCGGTTAGTCAAGGTACAGTGACATCACCCGTCATCGGAAATGCAGCTGGAGCTGCAACGGGAGCTGGAAATGGACTAGCGCCGCCAAGCCCGAGTACGTTTGCACCTTCGCCGGGTCGGGCAGAATCTGGAACCGGCCTTGGACGGAACTACGGATCGATGGAGCGTACTCCACCTTGCAGGATACAGAACAAGTTCCCACAGGCACCTCCTCCATTACATCTCCCTGAAGCAGCTGATCTCTCTGAAGAGAGTGCGCTAGACCAAAGTAGTACACGAACGACGGCAAGTACGACAATGGTCGATGAGCCACCACCAGCGCCTACCCATGTTCGAGCTAGTAAATCGATAAGACGACCTCGTTTTGACCCGCCTTCTCCCGGACTTTCGCCAATATCCTCGACTGGTGCTGCTGGTCGTCGTCATCCTTCCTTCACGTCTCAGGCCGAGGTGGCATCGTCCCCCGAAGAAATAGACGAAGAGGAGGCAGATGCCGCAGCTGACGCTGATACCGAAGCTGATGCGGCCGGTGAACCAGGCTCTCGATGGAACTTGTCCCCGCGACTACGTAGGAAAAGTCTGACACCCCGAATGGGTCCTTTGTCACCTCGACTTGCGGCCGCTTTGGCCAAAGTCAAAGAAGGGAACAACCAGGTTGGGACGGATCCTAAAAGAGGAAGTGATTCAGTCCAACAACAGCCATCGATCGCTCCTTCCCAGACACCTGTCAAGGGATTCAAGCTCGATTCAGAGGGACGATATCCCACCACTCTCGCAGAACTCTATGCCTGTCTCTTGCCCGACGAAGCCAAATTTTTCTCGGTTTTAGACGGGGAACTCGACAAGGTAGAGTCATTCTACCACGATCGCGTATCAGATGCCACCAAGCGATCCGAGGAACTCAAGTTTCAACTCAAGGAACTGGCAGAACATCGTCGGATCTTCCACGACGCAGAGGACAAGGAGAGAAAGAAGATTGGGTTCGCACCACAAAGCGTACAAAAGTTTTTGCCTGAAGCAGTTGGCAACCTCCAGAAACGGATCCCATTCGTCGCTGGGGGACATGAACATCATCCCGAGTCTTCTCGAGCAGGCCACCATTTGGGCGTTGAAAAACGAGATCAGAACGCGTCACGCCTGAGCTCCGATAGCGATAGGCCAAATTTGGATCGCGAATTCGATCCGGAAAAATACCAGCGGTACAAAAAGAAGCTGAAGACGGCAATCTTGGAATACTACAAGGAACTCGAGATTCTGAAGAATTATCGAATCCTGAACTTGACCGGGTTTAAGAAGGCCCTCAAGAAATTTGAAAAGGTTGATCAGCTGCGTTCCCTTGACTTGTACATGGAAGGCAAAGTCGAGAAGAAGAGTTTCGCTAATGGTCAGACGCTCGAGGGGCTCATCAAAGACATGGAGGATGAGTTTACGTTGCGATTCGAGCATGGAGACCGTAAGAAGGCTGTGAATCGTCTGAGAGGACAGATGACGATGGCTGGAACGCATCATTGGAGTACTTTCTTGGCCGGTGGATATATAGGTGTTGGGTTGCCCGTTTTCATCCTCGCTCTGGTAAAAGGTGAGTCGGATCGATATTGAAAGGTGAGACGGCGTAACTAACCGTATCCTGTCGCATTCCAGCACTCGACTCCCGGACTCACGTCACACTGCCACAGTGGGACACTCTTCTTCAGGTTTATGCCGTTTTCTTCCTACCTGTCCTCTTCGCCATGCTCTTCCAACTCAATCTTGCTGCGTACGTCTCGGCCCGCATCAATTATACCTTTATTATGGAGATCGATACTCGAACAGCGATAGACTACAGACAATTCTTAGAGGTGGGTTGGCTCCTTCTCGTATCCAGCGAATGGGTACTGATATTAGTCTCTTCGTTCCGATCAGATCCCTGCTCTCCTGTTTGCAGTGCTATCTTACTGCATGTATTTCTCTTTCTATCAAGTAGGCGAGCCAAACATCACACCGTTTGCCTGGCCGATCGTCTTCATCGTCTTCTTGGTGGTCTTCTTCATCAACCCAATTCCGATCTACTACCAGAACGGCCGATACTGGCTAATCAGCGTGATTGCGCGAGTGCTCACCCCTGGCTATAGCCGTGTTGAGTTCATCGCTTTCTTCGTCGCTGATGAGTTGAACAGGTGAGTGGCCTCGCCCGGAGTTGACAACGATTCGCATTAGCTGACGCCTTTCTCCTCACAATTAGTCTTGTCTACTCGATTGCCAATCTTTGGCTCCTCGGATGTGCCTACAACAAGGGCTGGCCGGCCGATGTGAATCAGGTCTGTCCGACGGGAGGAAATTGGGTACACGGCTTGCTGTTAGTCTAGCCACCCACCCCTCGGAACTTGGGGCCAAGCGTTAATAATTTATTTTCGTCCTTCCAGCCTCACTATTCCGGCACTCCTTCGTTTCATTCAATGTCTCAAGCGTTACAAGGACTCTCTGCTATACATCCATATCATCAACGCCGGCAAGTATGTCTCTACAATGGTGCAATATGCTCTGTTATCCGTCTGGAGATCAAGAGGATCAAGAATCGACGATCCAAGCTTTGCTGTGTGGGTGACATTTGCCACGCTCTCGTCCTGCTACACGTCGTCTTGGGACCTTGTTGTCGATTGGGGTCTGATGCGACCAAAGTATGGATACCTGAGAGAGAGCCTGGGCTATCCGATGTCACCACTTGTGAGTTTACTTTCGTATTGACTCACAACCTCCCCAACTGACACCGAAACCCTCCGCTTTCAGATCTACTATATGGCCATGGTGTCCAACGTTCTCGTGCGATTCATCTGGATCTGGTTCATTCCTCGTTCGACTGTCGCGATCCCTACTCGAAGTTTCTTCTTCGCCCTCCTTGAAATGCTGCGACGTTGGCAGTGGAATTTCTTCCGAGTGGAAACTGAACAAGTCGGTAACACCGATCAGTACCGAGTCACGCGAGAGGTACCTCTACCGTATCGAAACTCGCCAGATGAAGACGACATGGATGACCTCGTCCGAATTGGGTCTCGCAGGGGTGACGGAAAGGGTCTACGAGGCGCTGCGGTCAAACTTGGGAATCTCAGAAGTCGACTGCTCGCTCGGAAGCTACCAGCGCCTGCGGCGGAAGAAGAAACAGCGAGACGGAATCACATCAACGCTGGGCCATACGGTGACTCGTCTCACAGGGAATACGAGCAACGAGCAACGACAATGCGAATGGATCTGGAAACCATGGCTGACTCGGATTAAACGATTGTAAAAGCGAGGAAAGGTTTCATAATAGACATACACGAAATAGAGAGAGGGAATTGTTTGAGGGAAACAGGCTGATATGCTTACAGCGGTGATAATAATTTACAGTCATTCAGTACATCCAGCCCACTACTGATCCCTTTGCGTCCGAAACCGCGATACCTCCACCTTCACGAAGGTGTTTGGCGATGGCAGGGCCCACGAGAATGAGTCGTTTGCCGGTGGCAGCCGCCATCTTGCGCTGAGCCAGAGCAGCGGGAGGAGAGGATCGGTATGCTTGGTATGGGAAAGGAAGACCGGGGACAATTGTAGGTGTTCGCAGGCTGTGAGTCAGAATAATAGGGGTGGTCAGCAAGGGGAATGGTTACAATGATTTGAGAATAGGGTCCCACTACGTACCGAGGCCGGGATGATGGAGGCGGCAGTGTCGATGGGGACTTCCCATCACTCGACTCGTCCCCGCTATCACTCATCATGCTCGAGGCGGTGTCTGAATCCTCAGGGATATCGGTTGAGTCCTTGAAGAGCCGCGTGCGAGTGACAAGGAAATCAGGATTTTAGCTCCCTTTCTTTCCTATTTCCAACGCGCAAATCGAACTCACGTCCCCAGCCATCCCCTCGAAACTGCATTCCTTCTCGACTGTAACCTTGATATCGAGTTCTGGGATTCTGGGTAACGTCCTTCGTCTTACGTCTGTGGTCGTCTGTTGTGTCGGAGACTGAACGATGATGCTCGGGATGTGATGTCGCGAAAACGGCAAGAAGTCCGCCTCTTCTTTGTGGACCCCAGCGCCGAGGAAGGGAGGCAGCGAATTCTGACTACGAGCATACGGAGTGCTTCGAGCTTGATAGTAACCCAAAGGTCTCGCCAGGACAGAAACCCTACTGGCGCCGAAATTTGAAGGAGAAGAGATCAAAGACGAGTCGACAGACCTTGTTCGTTCATGAGCATGAGCACCACCGGTCGGAGGTGTGCTCTGGGGACGAGAAGCCGCCGGGATAAGGTGGTTGGGATCGGTTGGTGGGTGGTTGGTGGCGGAGCTGGGTACACAAGAAAGAGAACGAGATCGAATATGCAAGAATTGTCGAACCGGTCCAGATTTAAAGGAAACGGGTGTGGAAGAAGCAGGGAACGTGGGCATGTACGCCGGGGTTGGGCATACAGGTGACATGATGTGTCTGTGGAGGGGAGGATTTGGTTCAAAGACGTTCGTACCGCGAGGACCAATGGAATCTACTCACATCGATTGTCCGGATGAGGAGATAATGTGCCACTAAAGGGATGCAACTGCGACAGGTGCCGGCACCTTGAAAATGATATCAAAGTAAGATGATTTGAAAGTAGGGTGGAAGGCGCGATGGCTGATTACCGGAATCGCCAGGAAGATTCGGGCTAGAAGACAAGAAAGAAAAATCGAAAGGGATGGGTTTTGGCTTGAGATTCCATCACAAAGTCAAACAACATCAGACGGGCAATGGAGAACGGTTGATTCACCCAGATATATGTATGTTTTCACCCCGAGTCTTTGCTCAAAATCGGAAGTGTGAATACTAAGGACGATACACAGTTACGACTCATTTACGGTCCGGATTCATGTATCATCTACCTCGTATGGATAACCCCTAACCCCTTGTCCATTATGGAGCATTGCATATGGTCGCCTGTGCTTCATTGTTTAGTCCATTGTTGACACTTGTTAGAATTTTGAAACGGTACATGAACAATGGCTCGTACTCACAGCACCAATGAGCTTCTATACACTTCAGATCTTGACCATTGTGCGAGGGCCTTCGTACATCGTTATGGAGACGAACGCCCCTTGTTCATGAAACCAAAGAAAAGACAGGGGGACCTATTGTTCCAACTCAAAGGTGGAGCGGTGGTCGCGAAAGGGGGGGGGGGGGGACAACAAACATGCAGGCTCACGTTTGGAAGCACGAAGAAAGACATTCTGATCGACGCTCATAGTGATTCTGGTATTGCCTCGTATAGAGGACCTGCCTACAATAAGCCAGAGAGATATTGTGTGTGGGCAGTGTGACTTTTGCGAAAGACATGATTTCGATATCGATGGACAAGGAGACTACCAATTTGGCAACAATAAGCCACTCGATTTCAGGATTCAGGGGGGGTTCGACACTCGGTGCAACTTAGTCGCAAACTATCCATTCTCCATGAACACGGTCTCGCCTTGGCATTCAAAAGGTGCTTGAACTTGGCTCTAAGGGCCTAACCGCCGCTCCCTTTCCCTCTCTCCTCGGTCTACCCGCGATAGAACACAGTGATTCACGGAGGCAGTCGATCAAGAACGACCTTTGGTACGTCCCTCGTCTGCTTGTCAGTCAAGCGAATCGCATACCAGAGTGTTTATCAGTCAGCATCGACAGTATAGCCAATCATCAGACCGGGACATGCGAGGAAAGACAAGCAGAACCCAGCGGTAAACAAACCACGTACAGTCTCAGAACCCCTAGCAGCAGCGCCGGCAGGGCGAGCCAGTCCACAAAGTCAGCCAAAACCACAATCATAACGAAGCGAGTCGAGTACAGTGATGGGCAAGTGCTACAATGTACAGGGAAGAAATAGCGCCAGGGATAAAAGCGGTGGAATTGCGGGAGACCAAGAGTCTGCCCACACCTGTACGGAAACAACAAGCAACAAAGACCAAGCCGAAGATCGGTGTGTAAAGTGGTCAAACCTGCTCCGAAAATGACGACTGCGGCGACGGTGAACGAGGCGAAGGCAACGGTAATAGCGCCTGTGAAGCCTACTGCACGGAAACCCACGGCGACTACAGCAAAAGCATCAGTCGTTAAAGTCTCTGCGTCCCGGAAGAAGTCGGCCACTGTATCAAAGGCGGAGGCGGGGGCAGCCACATCATATACCGCAGCAGATGTCAAAAGACTTGAACGTCAACTAAAACCAATTCAAAAAGAGCTGAAAGCCATGCAGAAGGTCTAAGGGGCCACGGTGACAAAACGACAGTGAAGAAGGAACCGAAGCTGACGGTCAAGAAGGAGGTCAAGCCGGCGACCTCGAACGCAAAGACAGCAGCAGTAAAGAAAGAGTCAGCCGCAACTGCTAGAATGAAGCCGCACCCCGTGAAGACTGAGGCACAGGTGGTAAAACCAGCACCTGGACTCCTTAGCAATGGGTTCGAACTATATGAGCCTCAATACCTTGAGCTTGAGGACGACGAGTACGAGAGACAAGAGCAATTCTCCGCTGCTGATGCGTGGTGGAACCCGATGGTCAGTCTTCCAGGTCATCGGCCGTATCTTTCTCGCAGGGACCACGGCTGAGTTGAAGGTTTGAAAGTCGATGGTCAGGAGCGACTTGCCTGCCTTTTCATTTATCCGCCAGTTCGCCTGGATATTATTTCTACTGCTTGCTTGTTCATTCTTGCAGATACCCTACTGCCGCCTCGACATGAAGAGACATTACGCAGAGAACTTTGTACAGATGGGCTTCTCGTTGGAATGGGTGATCCTACGAGAGGACCAAAGGGACGGACCGGATAATACACCTGTACTACTGTGAACTTTCGTTTCCGGGGAGGGGTGGGTGGGTTTATTTACTGACGACTTTTGATCACGACATTTTCTGTGAAGCCATTTATGTTTTACACCGCGTAATCTAATTTCTTTTTTCTCCGCTTTATTGAGCTTCTTCTCCGATGTGAAGATCAAACATGAAGATCTTGATCCAGAAGATGGCCCAATATGGCTTGGATCTATCCCGTGCGGCTGTCGAGATTCCTCCGATCGTGACCGCCACAGTTGCGTCATTCCAGATAATCACTACATAGTCCCTACATCGTGATGGCTCCGTATGTCAACGGCGAGGATACACGAGAATAGTGGACATAGTTGAGTCTAGAGGATCTAGACCCATGTTCCCGAAATCTAGGCCCGAAACGTCCTTCGCGCATCGCAGGTGCCGCGGTTAAGATCCTTGGCTCAACGTGCACCACTTAGAACTTGGAAGACACACTAGCGGCGTAAATTGTCTTGGCAATGGGATTGTGAGAGAACACCAGGGAGGAGCATCAAAAGCTGCCAGAGGACGGGGCGTCCTGCGGCGTCCCATTCTTCTATCGTTGTACCCGTCCGCATATAAATATCCTCACCGATGAAATCGATCAGTCAATCGTGACATCAATTCATTATCACAATCATCTTCTGAGCTGTCCATTTGGCGTATCACCTTGGCAGCATCCTCTCACAAGCTATCACATTTCTTAAGGAAATTCAACCAACTCGTACTTCAAAATGGGCGACAATTACAATGACGACGGGTTTGCCGCAGCTGGCTCCTCTATGGATAGCGGAGTCCAATTTGGCGGGTTCAAAGCCGAATCTGTTCCAGGTCCGAGTCACTATTCAGCAAGTGGATGGCCTCGAGGTGACTACAAAGTGACTGCACGAGGAACGAACAGCCAGGTAAGTCCTTTGGGCAGGTTCGAATGCATTGACACACGTGGCGTCTGCAGCAGTTCTTTTAATGACGAAACTGCTCTCTTGCTCTCCCAGGGTAATCAATACGATACGCGAGACTACGGCAGTGGTCATCCCAATCCGAACCCGTATCACTACTCGAACAAGTGAGTCCTCCCATACGTCTTGTACTTGTTAGATTCGTGATCGGTTTTACTTTCAATTTCTGACCACCGAATGTCTGACCATGTGACTTCTTCAAAATCGGTTCCCACCATGTTCTTCTTTAGCGACGGAAGCTACGCCTATTCCAACCCGGACGGAAGCAAGTACTACAAATCACCGGATGGTTTCTCGAAGTACACGTCTCCGGGTGGTTACTCGAAGTACAATTACGAGCAGCAATGAGGTGTCGCCATCGAGAGAGAACGAGCGCTGAATCTGCAAGACGTAGGAAAAGAAAAGAAAATCAAAAAAAAAAATAGACGGTATCCGGAATCCGACTGAACAAGTCAACTCAAGGTCATTTCCCCACTTCCTGAAAGTTTCGAATCGTACCTAACGAACCATGACGACGCTTCCTGAACGAGATCATCTTGATTCGACTGAATGTGGTTTTTTCCCTTGCTACTCATTTTAATTGATCGTCGTTCGCTGTGGGATCGACGTGACGCTGAAACCAAGTTCAAGAGATTGAATTGAAGGGGGCGTCGATCCCCTCCCGAGCGAGCCTATTTCGGACCACCAAAGCCACTGTTCGCTCACGCCCGTCTAGCGGCTTGTTTCTCACCAGCTGTGTATG
>JANGFI010001441.1:627-15748 GCA_025758705.1 Goffeauzyma gilvescens
CCCCCTCCTCCCTCTCCCCCCGCTTCCCCTGGCTTCCCTCCCACCACCCCCTGTACTCGCTCCTCTCTCTGCAGTCTGCCTCCGGAGTCAAGCCCGACGACACCGTCCTCGCCACGTACGACTCGATCAAGCTGAAGCGAGCACACACCTACGCGATCTTCGCGCTCACCCCGGACAACAAAGCGATCACGACTCTCCCCAACACTGTCGAGAAGAAAGATCTCGTTCCCGGCCAGGAGTTCGACGCTTTCTTGAAGGAGTTGCCAGAGAAGGAACCTAGGTGGGCGGTTTATGACATGGAATACGATCAGGGAGAGGGAAAGAGGAATAAGTTGTGCTTCATCATGTGGTGAGTGAGAACGCTTGCTACCTTTCTACTCTTTGTCTTGTCTTGTCCTCTTCTCCTTTTCTCGTTTCTTCTATCTTTCGTCTCGTTCTGGCTTTTTACGTCTTCCATACCACTGGATCGGCAATGTATGGTCTAGTCCCGTTCGGGTCGGTTCCAGATCGGACTCATTCCATTCGGGCCTCGGATAGAGATCATTTTCGACCGTTTCGTTTCGTTATCGACGGGAGAAAGTGTGTACGGTGATACCACCATCCATACTTTCAGTCTTGGACGTTATGCTCGGCGGGCGCTCCCGTTTCTTTCCAGCCGTCCGAAAGGAGATGTTCAGGTCTCCTCATTCCTATGTTGTTCTTGTTGTTTGGTGGTTTCTGGTCGAGTTCGCCGCTTGGGGGGGGGGGGGGGAGGGGGGTGTCTCGTTCTTCGTTCTTCGTTCTGCGTTCTGCGTTCTTCTTTCTTCATCCTTCGTGTAATTATGTTTCCCATCTCGCCGGAGCAGTTGGAAGTCAATAGAGAGTCGCAGACACAGAAGAGGGTCCTCGGACAACCCACTATGTCAAGATGGCGGTTGTTCGCTTCTTCATCAACGATCGACGCCAAATTGATCGTCCGGCGCACCGGGCCGCGTGGATCAGCCCAAGGATCTTGGTGACTCGATCCAAAATTCTCTCGGCTTAGAGGGCCTTTTCTGGACCCGACATCGGGTATTGGTATGCGGCGGGCCGGGTGGATACTCGATCTCCCCGTGACTGTGACGATGTGTGCACGGCGACTCAAGCCCCCCAAATCTTTTGCTATGCAAAGAGGCAGTTCCGATTTGCAGTCAGTTTTCAACGCAGCCCAGACTACTAAGACTCATCCCTCTCTCCTCTCTCTTCTCTTCCCCTTTACCCTCCAGGACCCCCGATGACGCCCCCATCAAGCAGAAGATGCTCTACGCCTCTTCCAAGGATGCGATCAGGCGAGCCCTTATCGGTATCGCCGCGGACCTCCAGGCAAACTCGTATGATGACATCACGAAGCAGGCTGGTGAGTTCCCCCCACACCCTTCCCTTGTTTTGTTTACGTTAGGCGCTGATCGACTGATACGTCAATGAATCCCACCTTGCGTTTCATCTCTCTCTTTGATGCGATGGCATTTTGCATTACACAGTCCTCGACAAAATCCAGCGACGATAAAAAGAGAGGCTGGAAGGACACGTCGATATAAAACGGACAGAAGGAGACTGATGGGATGACGAGCGTATGCATGCATGATGCCTACATCAACCCTCTTTTGCGTCTGCCGCGTCTACCGCCTCCCATATTCCTCACACTGTTCCTCAATTCTCTGAATAACGCTGCCCGCTTTGCTTGGTTCCAACCAGAGGGTCATCATGAAATTCGTTCTCGGGCACTTTTTGCCTCGCCCTCCTCTTCTCTCTCTCCTTTTCCTCCCGTTCCTCGGGTCTTTAACCCTTAGGTTTTCTCTCCAAATTCTCACATCTTCCTTTCTTCCTTCTTACTGCTATCCTGTCTAGCATAGGTCAAGTTGTTTTGAAACGTTCTGGACACGCGGAAGAGGTATGGAATCTCGTATGGGACTGCTCTCAAATGAATAAAGAAAGTCTTTTAAGTGTTTGGAACCGCCACGCAAATATCCTCGCGAGCGATGCAGTGGGCCCCCTTGTCAATATGAGGACCCCATCATGGCCCATGGTCCCTGTTTCATGGCAGGCTGATTTTGGTCACCGACGAGGTTTGCATGTTGCCTCCTCCCCCTGTGCATTCATAACGACCCCATCCGACCTCTCATCTTAGCGTTCCTCGAAATTTGTTTGTCGGACCAGTTGAATGAACCAAGCCGTGAGGATAGAGTATCCGCTAACCGGGTACGCGGCTCCTCAAGGCTGTGCTTGCTTACCTGGGAGGATCGTTCCGGTCAGGTATCACAAGGATAGCTCTCATATCTCAACTGTGCCGTCTGTGTCGGGTCGAAGGACATGCAAGGAAAAAAGTAAGGAGGACCACCTCTGGCAAATGAGGACGAATGTCTGCAGCTGTTTACTGATCTTCACAACCCTTCCTTTCAAAGGTCCCCCAAGGTCCGCAGCTGGTCCAAAAAGGTGCAAAAATGTGCAAAAATCCTTGCTCAAAGATGCAAAAAGCAATGACCAGAACGAGACTCGAACTCGCGCCCTTTCGGACTGCCGTATTAACAGTCGCACGGATGCGGATGCTTATTTGGATTGATGTTTCCTTAAGACAGCGCATTAACCACTTTGCTATCTGGCCTTCGATGATGTTGAAACTCTTATTATATCTATATCGGCAACTTAAATCAAGTTCAACAACTCCCCCCCCCCCCCCCCTTGGTCTCTTACCCGGGCGCGTGTGTGGCTGGGAATGCACCCTCTGCGGTCACTGCGGTCGGGATGTCGATATTAAGACCGATCCTCGTGACGTTTCCGGAAAAAGCGGTGGTGCCATCACCCACGCCTTTTCGGATGCCGATTGGCTTGGCACTCGTGTCGCTTCCGCCAAGCCGGTCCCCCCATCATCGCCGCCGATGCCAAACGAATTTAAGAAACACTATTGTTTGTTCCTGATTCGCTCTCCCTCCTGTCTTCAAATACTGTTTTCTCGTCGCTGGACCTAATGTCGAAAGGACGCCGCGGGAGAAAGAGACGGAATGGAAGATTTGGAAGATTTGACCGACATTCCCACGAGGATCACTAGATATATACTGAATTGGTTAAAATTTACACAGCATTCACTTGGTGCATACCAAAATGTATATACAGGAGACTGCTACGATTCCCCTTGACCACTGTCCCTGTCAAAATCCTCCCCTATTTCTTGGTTTTCTTTGTTTGTCTGCGTCTGTCATTTCAAATCTACCATAAATACATAAAAATAAAATCAATCGCACACTTCTTTATCGTCAAAGATGAAGATCATTCTCCTCCTCGCGGTGCTTCCCGTCGCTCTTGTGAGTTCGTACCCAGTGCCTCTAGAGACGTTGTTTATTTCCGTGGGTGGCCAGGCGGGATTCCATATTCGGTCACATTAAGTCCTCCATCACCTTCAACTCCTTCGCTCGCCTTAGGCCAGCCTCGTCCTTCGACAAGAGGTAAGCTGTGAGCTCTTCTGTACCGCAAAAACCCAGAGTGATAGCGTGAGTTTCCTCCTTTCCTCCAGTTCCTCCCCTTTCCCCTCGTTTATGGAGGGCTTCGCTCTTACTACGTTGGCTGCTCTTTCCTCTTTACTACTTTCCCGGTGTCGTAACGATGCCACCGCAAATCCATCAGAGCAAGGAATGCAACGGATCCAATGACATTGCGTGTCTCTGTAAAGCGCCGAAGATGTTGGACGACCTGCTGGACTGTCTTACAGAACGCCATTGTACGGTGAGTCAACTAGGCTGGGTCGGGCGGACACGGGCAAAGCAGTTGACATCTTTTGACGTCCCATTGCCTATTCCGGTGACCTCCCTGTATGTCATACCATGCTTTTTCAGTACCAGGGATCTCTGGATGCAGTCAAAAACCGTTTGGATTCTTGCGAGCAAGCTGGCGTGATAGTACCCGGCGCATATACTCCTGAAATGGAATCGTGAGTTCCCTCCTATTGATGATTAGCCCGGGACCCCTCCGTTGTGTGGCTTTTCTTGTGGCTCCTCTTTCTTTCTTTCTCCCTGCGCGTCTTGATGTCTATAACTTTTCTCTACTTGAGTAACTCGGTTCGCCCGGCTTGATCCATGTATTCCGCTTTCACTGACACGTTCCGCGTTGCCTTCCCTCGCTCGTATGATGATACAACTTTCGCATTACCACCAAACCAGCTCGAAATTGGCAGCCATGTCCGCCACCCACACGTATGGGGCTACGACGCTAACTACGGCCGCGGCACCTACGACCGCGAATACGTCTGCGGCGGACAGGAACACCGTCCTCAAGGGTCTCACTGGCGGACTGCTTTTCTTGGGGATCGTAGTTTACACTACCGTGATTTAAGCCAGACTAATTCGATAGATTGTCGATGGTCGGTGAATATGGGGTGTTTTTGGTAACCCACGGGTCTCCGGATCGTTTCACAGGCTTTCGGGTTCAAGTTATAGTGTATTGATGGGGTCCTACATTTGAGTTTATAGCATAATTTCCCGAGAAACGCTGAGAGTGAGAATACGATTCAAGATAGGAGAAGAAGACAAGCTTTACAGACAGCAAGAATTTCCGCATGTGACTACCCCTTGCCCCCACTATATTTGATAGCGCGAACTTCTTTTTTTCTTCGTACTCGTACTATGGTCCTATTATCCTTAACCCAAGACTGTGTACACTAGCTCCGAATCTGGAATCGCTCCGAGCTTCCCTTGTCGATCAACCTGATACTTTGACGATACGGATCTTCTCTCCGTCGAATGTGATGTTCGATGAAAATATGTACCCCTCCTTTTGACTGCCTACGTTTCGCACCAACACTGATTCCCCTTTGATGGGGATTTAAGCAATGTTCACCTACTCTCCTATCAAACAAATGAATCATCACATAGGTTAAGGGAAGGCGATCGCAGGTGCCAAGCACGTTGGGACGCAACTTGGTTGTGACCTTTCTCGACAGGAGTGTTAAATGGGTGGCGAGTTCAGCGGCTGCGTTGACTGAAAGGGGGCGATGATGCTTCGTGGGCGAGGGAATTACCAACACAGCATCGGTTGCGTTCCCTTCCTTTGACGGGGAGATTGGTGAGCTCGCCTTTCTCCCTTTGTTGTGCCTTGCACCCGAAGGGCATGTGACGCCATGGGCTTATAGTACTATCGACAGGATGGGATCAGCCGGCGGTTCACCATCGATATACCCTTACCCTCATCACAATAACGAACCAATACTTCAATGGTGCACGTTTCCTCCCAAGATATACTCTCCAGCACCAAGTCACAAGCTAATCTTCTGCAGCACCAAGTCTCGTACACCACGCTCCGGGGAGAATCAACCACAACACTAAGTTCGCCATGTCTGGTCCTCGTTCCCAATCTCCAAACCCTGGTGAGATTTTCCGGATGCCTTTCGCAGGGCACGCTCCTTACTCTAGGCTGCCTGAGCCACACCTCACACCAGGTCACTATCCACCAATGCGAACAAACACCTCGTCACCTCAGATGGTGCCCTCAAATGTTCCCATGCCGGCACCCCAACCGAGGCCAATCCATTCTGCGTCTTTGAGACCCACGATGAATTCGTACAACACGGGTCATCATTCTGACACGGTGCCGTTGAACGGTGGATGGGATCAAACCCATTGGAACTCCCAGCAGAATATCCCTCTGGCACCTACACCTCCTCTGTGCCGCGTCTACTACCCTCCTCCCCCTCCGTAAGTCCAAAGTGATACTTATCAAAGTATTTGAGCTAACCTTCCCTCCCGTAGCGGCAACTACCTCCCGCCACCTGCGTTCGGGTTTATGAATCGACCGATGTCGGCAGCGAGCTCGGAGCAATTTGGCGAACAGGCGTTCTTGCGCCGACAGCAGCTCCCAAAGAGAGGAGCGACAAAAGTTCGGAGAAACCTGACGAAACAAGGACGATGGATCGTAGACCATGCCGTCCCGAACCCCATCTACGAAGCCATCTCTCCACAATATCGTCAGCAGGGCCACGAAGACGAATTTAAGAAGCTGAGGTATTCCGCCATCTGTGAGGACGCGAACGTTTTCGGCCAGAAAGACTCGGGATATAATCTCCGGCAAAACTTGTACGGACGAGAAGACATCGAGTTGATTGTCTGCGTCACCAGTTACAACGAGGGACCCGGCTTGTATGCTCGGACGCTTCACGGTGTCTTCAAAAACATTCGAGACATATGCAACATGAAAAGTTCTAAGTTCTGGGGCCAATCGGCTGAGAGTGGAAGGCCGGCATGGCAGAAGATCGTAGTCGTTTTGGTGATGGACGGACTGAAGGCGGCGGACAAGGGAACGCTCGATCTTTTGGCAACGATGGGCTGCTATCAAGATGGACTGATGAAGTCAAGTGTTAACGGGAAGCCGGTTGTCGTCAGTATGTTTGAATCGACCACTCAGATTTCCGTCTCGTTCAACAATGACTCCGCGCCGCGACTTGTTCTGCCTCAACCCGGGGCCAAAGACAACATTCCACCGGTTCAAGTCTGCCTGATGATCAAGCACGAAAACGCCAAAAAGATCAACAGTCACCGATGGGTTTTCAACGGATTGGCCCGACACGTCAACCCGAATGTGATCGTTCTGCTCGACGCAGGAACAAAACCAGGTCCACTGTCTATCTATCGCCTCTGGCAAGCTTTCTATAACGAAAAATGGTTGGGTGGGTGTGCCGGCGAGATCAGGGCGGATATCCGAAGGGGCTTGAAGGTAGGTTTGACGTATCAAGGTCTCATGGTGGTGCAAGCCACTAATGACGTCGCACTACGCAGCTCTGGAACCCCATCATTGCGGCACAGAACATGGAGTACAAGACGTCTTCCATCTTAGACAAGCCGACAGAGACTATGTTGTAAGCGTCATTACCTTAACGTCGCTCGCATATTCCTCTGAAATTGCTCCTTGTTCCCATGCAGTGGCTACATCGGCGTCCTTCCCGGAGCGTTCAGTGCTTACCGATGGAGAGCGCTCTTAAGTGCAAAAGAAAAGCCGCTTATCCAGTATTTCCATGGTGACGCTTCGTTGCCTCGACCGAAAGTCGGCCCTTTGATGAAGAATCTTTTCCTTGCCGAGGATAGAATCCTCGCGTTCGAAATCTGTGCAGCCAGAAGACCGCTTCGATGGAAGCTGGCTTACATCGAGGGAAGCTACGCAACGACAGATGTGCCCGAAACGGCGATGGATTTGATAGCGCAGAGGAGAAGATGGCTGAACGGAAGGTGAGTGGCGATTGTTTCCGCTTATGAAGATATCAGCACTGATGGGCTTGTGCTGTACTCAGTTGGGCTGCCGGTGTGTACGGGTTGTTGCACAGCTACCGATTCTTGATGTCGGGTCATAATCCGCTCAGGTGAGTGCCTTATACGGAATTTTCTAGGAAATAGCTGACTTTTGTGCAACAGGATGGTCATGTTCTTCTTCCAGTTTCTCGTGAGTTTGGGCAAGAAGACCATATGTATCGGTTCAAATGGGAAGCTGAGCGATTGTCTTGCGCGTGTCTGTAGTACAATTTGTAAGGGTGTTTGATTCCTGCTACGGCGTACACCAGCCGCACTGACACTCCCTCTCAGTGCTACCCTCTTCTTCTCGTGGTTCGCTTTGTCGAGCTTCTTCTTGACCACGACTGTCATCAGCGATCTGCTCGTTCGTCAAAAGATTTACATTTTCGGGAGCGCAGAAGTCGTGAGTCCATGATGTGCTTGGTGTCCCGCTGCGGATACTGACTGACTATTTGTACCTTCGTCCAGATGCACTGGTTCAACATGGTAAGGGTTTTTGCCCAGTCTTCCTCGCATCACTCATCTAAGTTCGATTCACTGTTTGCTTTTAGGCGGTCATGTGGATCTACCTTGCATTCCTGGCACTTCAGGTGAGTACATTCGTCTTCAATCCTCACCATTTCCAGGTCCTGACAATTGCGACTTCTCACCGAACAGGTCGTCCTCGGTCTAGGTAATAGAGCGAAAGCAGAGTCTAAGCTTTACACATTGTCCTTCATCATCTACGGGCTGATTTCCCTCTACGTCATTGTCGAGTCCGTCTGGCTCACCGTTATCGCATTTAGCCAAGTACTCGACAAAGCCCACAATGCCTCCGAGATCGCTCACGCATTTATGGAGGGTACAAACATTTTGTTGCTTGCCAGTCTGCTTGCGGTATTTGGCGTGTACCTTATCAGCTCGCTGCTGTACTGGTGAGTATCCACGCGATTTGCCTTTCTACTCGATAGCTCATCCCTTTTTATTCGGCAGGGAGTTTCTGCACATCTTGGCGTGCTTCCCTGCGTTTCTGCTCACTCAGATGGCCTGGACTAATGTTATTACCGTGTGAGTTGTGCTGCACATCTTACTGACTATAGCAACTGCTGATGGGAGATAAACTTTGTTGACTGTACAGATACTCCTTGTAAGACACGTCAACCGCTAGACAATTCCGCGCTTGCCATGCTGACGTTTTGCCACCGTTGTGAACAACAGCTGCCAATTCGATAATCTGAGTGAGTTGTTTATTCGACGTCTATGGATGGAAAAGGAAGCTGACGCTACATTCTGCCGCCACAGCCTGGGGAAATAGACCGGAAGCGGCTGTCGCTGCCCTACCAGCCGTTAACACGAGTGACCAGGACAAAGGGAAAGATGGGCAAACGGTGGAAGATTTGGAAAGGGATCAACAATCTCTTGACGACGCTTTTGAAGCCACGGTGAAGCGAATCCTCTCCCCATACAAGCCGCCCAAGGAGGATAAGGATAGAAAGTCCGAGGATGATGAGAACAAGGTGAGACCGCGTCTGCTCGGTGGTATATGAAGGGTGGGTATTGATCAGATTTGATTTGCCTTGCAGACTTTTAGGTGGGTAATTCGGGGACACATGTAAGAACGATGGGCTACCGACTAATTAATTTGCGTCCGCAGAACCCGTCTTCTTGTTGTATGGCTTATGACCAATGGGGTGCTCTGCATGATGGTGAGAGGGTAGTCCGGCTTGCGGACTAGCAAGAATCCTGACGTTCTTTATGCTCTGTTAGATCTCTTCCTTGAACGGAATCGATACAGTAGCGGACCGCCTCAAATTATGCTTTCCAAACGACGATTTCTTTGGCAACAACAGTGGTGTGAATGGGACCTGCGTTTCTGATGCGTGAGTCAGTTGCCGCATCAAAACGAGATGGTAGGCTGACCTATGACATTTTCTTGACCCAGAGTGACCCTGGATGATACCCAGCTCCGAGACCGACAAGCTGTGAGCTGGGCAGACGTATCCCCTATTGATTTGGATTTAGCTGACCACTCGTTGTGCTCAGACCTACTTCATGATACTCCTCTGGGCGACCGTCGGTCTAATGACCGTCAGGTTTGGTGGAAGTCTTCTCTTTTGGATTAGACGAAAGATCTCGTGGTGAGTGACCTCCCTTCCCAATCAAGTCGCTGAACGCTGCTTACTTGTGAGTTACCTGCAGGCTCTGGCGACGAAAGTAGTGGTAAAGGGTAGACTCGGTATAGTAAGCTCGGCATAGTAGCTGTAGAAGACTGAATTGAGACAGGACACCTCTGGGTGCAAAAGGAAAATGACGTTTGTTTCTCGATCGTAGCGCGCAGTGGTGTGCTGAGGACACTAGTGTGAACCAGTTGCGTGTAGCGATTGATGAATGGTGAAATGGGAATTCATCACTTCTGATTAACTACTGCATGCGTACAAAAGTGCACCACGCTACAGCCGGTCGTAATAGGTCTTCCTGCGTACCATGTCCGGTGTCAGCTCGTCAATACTGCGAGCACCGCACATGCCCATGGTTGCGCGGACTTCCTCTTGCAAGACTGCGGGGTGGGAAAAGGGGCGGAGTCAGCATGCGTCCCTCCGCAAGATTCATTGAGCAGACGAGTTAGATGTCACCACTCACTCTCATACATCTTCTTCACGCCGTCAAGCCCGTAAGTTCCGTTGGCGTATAAGGGAAGACGACCAAGCCCTACGCCCTTGGCACCAAGTGCGAGCGCCATCACCTGGATCGATCGAGAGTGCATCAGTAGCTGGTCCCAAACCGGCGCTGGACATCCAGAACGAAAGCAACTTACAACATGCGCTCCCTCACGAACACCTCCATCGACGAACACTTCCATCTTCTTAAACAATTCTGGCTTCTTCATCCTGATCTCGTATAGCAAGTCCAAGGGGTTCGGGCCGTAGTTGATCTGTCGAGCTCCGTGAGTGGACTGAAAGGATGGATGTGGATTGATCAGATCACCCTGCTTTCAGCACAAGGGAGCGTCTCGTGGGTAGACTCACCAAGATAATCCCAGCCACTCCATGTTCTGCTGCCAACTCCGCATCCTCCAGGGATTGGATGCCTGCGAATCGAGAAATGCACGTAAACTGTCTTAGCGCCAGCGACCATACCTGCAAAACAACAAAAGCGACTCACCCTTGATCACGATGGGCAGCTCGGTGTTCTTCCTAATGAAAGCGATATCGTCCCATGTCAAGTTGGGATCCTGGTACCCGCTGATGGCTTTTGCAACACCAGCGGCCTTGGGAGTCTTGCTCTGTTCACCGTTGGGCTGATCTCGAGAGAAGAAAGATGGAATGGGGGTCAAAGTCAGGATGGGCTGAAAGGAGGTGCCGGCTATAGGGACACTGAACTCACAGCAGATACCTCGGCTTTCCCTCGCAAATCCAGAGTCCTCTTGGAAGACACTGCCGCATCAACAGTGAAGAACAATCCTTTAACCGCACCTTCTTTCCTCAGGTCATCGAGATGGTGCAACAACTTTTCAGACTGCGATCGATCCCGGTTCAAGTAGATCTGGAACATTAATGCCTGATCATCTTTTCTGACCTCTAGCATTTCCTCAAGCGAACAAGAAGCGTTATTCGAGATCGCTTGAATGATTCCGCACTCTCCTGCAGCTCGAGTTAAATTTCTCTCTCCTTCTGGGTTCGAGAGTCGAGCCATGGCTGCAGGTGAGATGTAAGCCGGGAGTGTGACGGGGATACCCAACATAGTGCTAGCCGTGTCGATCTCGCTAGCTGACCGAAGAACACGAGGACGGAACTCGTAGTTTGAGTAAGAATTCGCATTGTTTCGATACGTTTCTTCGCTATCTGCCGCACTTCTGTAGTAGTTCCATGCTGTCTTGCTGAGGACTTTCTCAGCGACATCAGCGATGTCAGATAGGTTGATGATCGCGTCCAATGGAGGCATCTCTTCACGAGCGTTCCGCATTCGTTTCTCATCAGCAGTCAATTGTTTGGGACCCAAGTCCGGTACAGTAGTCGGATCAATCGGTCCAATGAACGCCTCGGGTGCGAGGTTGTTCTCCAAAGTTCCAGGTGGGTGAATCGGCTTATATACCTCCGTCGCATCTTTACCGGCATTTTGATACAGAACGGCTTTACCACCCGGATGCATCTCCACGAAATCGGTAACGTCATACACAAAACCATCGATGAGAACCCACAGGTCATCGGGCGTGTTGTGTTTCTGCATCTCTTCGAATGAGATCAACTTTTGGCCAGAGGGTTGAGTCGTCCCTTTGACATCCTCGGCTTTGGGTGGGGAGCCGCCCTTGGGTTTGTTGGAAGAGTTCTTGAGAGGGTTCGCTGGGTGATCGGCATCGAGAGCAATAGGGTTCAGAAGAAGTGTAAGAGCCACGAAGCCTCCCACGGTCACTGCAGTCGCTCCGACTCGTCTCCATCTTTGGTTGTTTAGTGCTTGACCGGATTGAGCGCTTGAAGAAGATAGGAATCTGCCCGAGACGTGTTTGGTAGGTTGGCTGCGTGCTTGGAAGGTAGCTCGTCCGAGCAGTCTCAAGGGTTGCCTGAGGGACGTGGATGGGGCTGGCATGGTAAGGGTAAGGAAAGTCAATCGGGGACAGATTTGCTTATACCGAGTTGTTTGAGTTTTCTGAGATGTTCGTTCTAGAGACAAAGAAGGATTATACCGTAAGCCAATCAACGAGAGATCGATCTGAATTGTAGCTCGCAAGACTGGGGAAAAAGGACTGGAGGATGATGTGTGAATGGGCATATGTGACTCTTTTTTATGGGTTTGTGAATGTGTGTGAGCGGTATTGAACTTTTGGATGGCATTCCTACGTTGTTCACCTCTCCCTTGTCCCCCCCCCTCGCCCTTCGAACCCAATTCACCTCCATCTTGCGTTTCCGAATGCCAAAGTGACGGCAGGATCCTCGGTTGAAATGATGGCATCCGCTTGGAACGTGCAAGAGGAGAGAGAAAGAGAGAGGGGGGCCCCGTGACAGTCCGGTCCGAGCTTCCTGCCGGGACCACCGGGGGGCGGGGGCGCTGCCTGACTGCCAAGGGAAATATGGTATCATCCGCGGAATGCACTAATATTCTCAGAGTCACCCAGTCTAATCAGCGTCGAATCAACCGTCGCCGATTGGAGAAGGGGAAGCCAACCGCCGAGTGGCACATAGATCGCGCTTCTTTCATGACCTCACAAGTAGAGCGACGATCAACGCGTGTTCCTTGACCTGCTTTTCAGACAAATCGCAGGACAGATATCAAGGCGTCTTTCATTGCCTCACATTCTGAATCACAGACGGATGGGTATCATTCTCAGGCATTGATTCAACCGGATTCCGCCTATCGGGGGCCAGACGTTGGGCCATAGATCCGAAAGCAATATACGAATCTCGGTCTCGGTCGTCAACTCGAAACCGCCGTCCCCGGTCCGGTCTCTTCTTCCCTATCTCTTTCCATGTCCAGTCCCCCAGATCAATCCTTTCACCTATACCTTACCCAACCCTCCAACGGATCTAATCAACTCTCTCAGGCTATCAAACGAAAATACTCCTTCCAAGACACACCCGAAGAAACCGTCTCTTTTTTCACTCATTACGCTGCTCAATATCGGAATCTTCCAGACCTCCTATACGATATCGACTTCCAGCGTGATGAAAATATCTCGCTTGGAGAATGCAACGATGGCTCAATATATCCTACATCCTGTGCGAAGATAGATCAACCTGCTCGTCCGGCTCATGATGCTCGGATACAACCTGACCCCGACCGCAACAACTCCAGCTCCAACACTAGCAAACGATGGATCAGGACGAGCGACACCATTTCATCTCAGTCCACAGCAATACTTCCCTCTACTCAAATCGATCATACTGTCTGGAACGTCATCCACTGGAAAGGTAGTCTTCCGGATGATGAAAGTCAATATCGGGTTTGGCAACGAGAGTGGGAGGTCTGGCAGGTACAGATGAGGAAGGAGAGGACGGCTTTGGGAGGGAAGAAGAAGAAGAAGAAAATGGTAGATACGGGGAAGGGCAAGGGCAAGGCGAAGGATAAGGATGAAGAGAAGGATAAAGAGGAGGATATAAAGATAGCGCCTGTGCTGGTCAAGAGCAGAACTCTTGAAACCGACCCGAAGACTTTTGAACTCGTGGACGAGGGAAAAGAAAGCGGGAAGAATGGAATCGCTCAATCCTATGTGCCTGTCCCTGGGAACGTTATTGAAAACAATTCCTCTGGTCCTTCATCAAGACCTCGGCCTCAAACTCAACCTGATTCTATCAAACCTTCCAATCCCGCCAACCTTCTCTCTATAACCGATGCTTTGCCTCCTTCCATCTCTGCCCAGCCCAAGTGCAAATCCCAATCCCCATCCCAATCCCAGTCCCAGTCCCATCTTCCCGCTCCCCCATTTGTCATCGCCGCCGACCTCAACAACCCTCAACATCCCCACAGATCTGACATTACTGCTTCCCCTGAGAAACTCCTCAGCTTGACCGAGATTTTCAACCTCGCCGAAGCTCAAGAGGAAGAAGAGGAAGCATCTCCGATTCCTCCTACTGTTCTTCCGAACTCTCGAGGTCATCTCGAAGATCCCGCTGTGTTAGAAGAAGAGACTCAAGACTTGGATTTGGATCTGGATCTGGATCTGGATGGACTGGATCCATCCGCGAGTAGAGGAGGAACATGCGACAAGAACGGTGAATACCCATACGCCCAACACGGACGCGAACACGAATTCCAATATGGGATATCACAAACGGGCCACGTCCTAAGCTCACATGGCGTCGAACCTCCACCTCAAGATCGTCCTGACGTTCCTCTTATACGTTTACCCTGTGGCACCATGATCGATCAGACGGATTCTGAGATTCCGGACTCGAAACTCCAAGTTCACTCTCTATATGAGAATGAGATCCGTCTGACATCACGCTCGACGGGTGAAGGAGCTCCTCTGAGGTCTGCAGGGAGGGTTTTTGGCGTGAGACGTGCTGAGGAGCGGATCTTCATCGCGAATGGAGGCGAAGAAGGACATGTGCCCTCCGAAGGAGCTGGACAGAACGCACATGGTAACGGAAATATGGACACTGCTATCGAAGATCCTTTCGACGGCATCGGAGAAACCCAAGGTTTGATCTCTCTCGAAGAACCATTACCACCACCACCACCGATCACTCAAAGTTCTGCTTCTAGCAGAGACTCAAGTCAGAGCGCGACTAAAGATTCCGAGTTCGCATACGATCATGAGCCCGAGAACGAGTCCTTGCCCACATCCGATGTAGCTGGATCAAAAACACCTCGTTGGATCGCTCATCAGTCTGAGGCGTCTTTTATTGGGATCTTCACATCTACTCCTAGACGGATCAGCCGAAGTGATATTCGCAGAGAGGACGAGGAGTCAGTAAATGACGATCGATGAGACTGAAAACGAATGAATTCAAATCGGTTTAACGCTACAGGACGGAATGACATGTATCTTTTTGACACCGGGAATCTTGAATCACTGTGATTTATTCAATGTAAAGAACTGTATTATTTCTGTTTTGTGTTACGACTTTTCCCATTACGTACGGTTATGATACGACATACGAACTAGTCACGACATGATCATGACACGGCAGAATGTACGACTACATGAATGATCAAGGGCTGTGAATATGGATCTACGCTGTTTATCATAAACCCAACAAAGAATTAGAAAGATGCGATTACTCCTTTGATCGACAGAATCCCTCCTGGCTGGATGATGAGGTTAACCCGGAGGGTGGGGGTGGGGGGGAGGGCGTGCGGATAAATATGTGCAACCCGCGGAGAGTGATATATTCTCCCGGTGCATCAGTCTTCAAGGCGCGGAG
>JANGFI010001442.1:581-15775 GCA_025758705.1 Goffeauzyma gilvescens
GGGGGGTTCCATTCGTCGTTGTTGTTGGTCGCGATCAGCCCCCAAACCTCCAACCACACTCGCTCCGTCCTAGGGAGCAAACCTTCTGGCAGTAGGTAATCTACAACACTCTTACTCCTCCATGATCCTCTCATCCTCCTTTTTCTCTCTGCACGGACGTTCACGGAAATGGAAGGTTCCTCGCCACCCGACGTTGGACGGTGCAAGATGATTCGGAAAGGGACATGACGTTGTCGTCGGAAGACCCAAAGCGCCTAGGAGGCAAGGATGATTCTCACGAAACACAACAGAGAGAGATGAGAAGGAAAAGCTCATGGTAATGGCTGCTTATCGAGACGGAACAGAGGAGAAGTCAGATAAGAGGAAGAAGGGAAATGTATACATGTACCGTACAAAGGTGCTGTCACGCCGCCCTCGCCCCCCCGCCCCCGATCACCGATCCCCAATCCCCCTTGCGGAACATCTGCCGTTGTGAAGCACCTGTCATCTCCCCGGTTCTTCCTGTTTAGCGGCGGCGGTGCTGGCATTGATGTTCAGGTGGGGAGGGGGGGGGTTCTTGGATGGCATGGTGACGGATGAAATAAAAGGAGAGACAAGGTGCCTGGAGAACCTTGTGAGTAGTGCAAGATCATTGAGGATAATTCACCGTTAGACCTGGACTCGAGTTACAAATTTCATTAATCAATACTAGACAGATGTTGGCACATAAAACCATATCTTCGTGAGTAGAAGAACATCGTTCCTCTTCGTGTGTTGCAAAGGACAGAACGATAACAGGCTCATGAGTGGAGGGCGCAACAAAGTAATCATGGCCTGGGACTGGACGGATCGATGGAGGGACGAGAGGAGGCTGATTCCCTTACTGTGATCAGGGCAAAGGCCGGGGAAGGAGGCAAGGGCACTGAAGGAGGAGATTTAAGGGATGCCACTGAAAGAAGCAGGGGATAGAATCGGTCGAGATGGTTCACTGGAGTAGAACCACCAGTTTCACTGTGTTCAGTCTGCCAATCAATCTCCCGGAACCTATGCTCCTTGTCACCCGCTGTCAATTGGTTAGTGTGACGCACAGACAAATCGTAGTCATCATGGTCTGGCCGACGGAATCGTTGCTTCTGAAGGTAATCAAAGAAAAACCAAAGCAGAAGAGCACAATCCATTTCAAGGTCATTAATACGAGTGTTTTGAGCCAGACCTTGTACTCGAGGTTCTGCTCCCTCCCGCTCAACGGACTTCCCCCGTAATTTTGCTGAAGATATACGGCAAAACACGTCACCACGACGACTATAGCCGATCATCCAGAACGTGATTGCAAGTGTATCACTCTCCGTGTCTACCGAGTCCAGGGTACAAGTCCATAATCCCGCTTAGTTTAGAGACTCGGAGCCTAACATCTGGGGCGAGATCTCCTTAGACCAGGGAGGGGCCGCCAGTGATGAGAACCCGGATGAGGTGGACGGTCATTGTTGGTACGAATAGGAGGAGAAGGAGGACGTTGAGGGGTAGAAATCCAGCAACTGGTTGCTTGACTGGAGTGGAATGATTTGAATTAATGGAGGTAGCAACTCCTCGTGACCACATTTCAATCCTGCTTTCGTGCCACCAAGCCAGTGACAATCTCCAGCCACTGGGGGTGCCGAGACCTGACGGTTACTACCTCGAACGCCCGCCCGCGTGCCCCTTTCTCTGCAACTGTGTGGCTTGCCGTTCCCATTCCCATTCCCACATTTTATTCGTTCCTGCTTACGCGCGCTTAACTCTTTTCTCTTTTCCTACGCCTTCCCTCATCTCGCTCCGACCGCCTGTTGACTCGCCATGCGATTTTTTTTTTACTTTGTGCCGGCCGCCATTGCCATTGCCATCAAGTGAGTTAGATAGTCAAGACAACATGCCCCACCCAATTCAGTCCTGACTCGCTCTTCCCCGAAAACAAGCCGGATCGCCTTACAGCACCTCATTTCCCTTGTTTACCGTGCAAAGGATCCAAGTGAGAAGACCTACATTACAACACCGTACCTGATTTACGGGACGTACAGGTCTGATAATATCACCCATTTTAAGCGGTTGCAATCGGCAAAGCGGAATGAGTCTCGCTGCGTTCAATCACTCATTCATTCCATTCATTCATGCTATGTTGCATTCTCACAGGTTATAGGATGGTGAAAGAAACCTAACGTATGGAGGAAATATAATGTATATATATATATTTAAAGAGAGCCCAGGAGATGACGATGGAAATGAGCAATTAGTATTCCGGCTATTATCTTGCTCTTCTTGGTTCAGTCCTCACATCAACTCTGTGGCTTCCACCTCCGTTCTCACCGCCGCCTCACCGTCTTCTGACAAACGCCGTCCGCCGTTTCTGTACGGCTCGGCGTCGCTGTCATCTGAACAGTCTGCCCCCCCCCCGCCCTATCCGATCATCAATCTCCCCATCGGCCTAGCAATAGGATTGTCGTCGTCCAGCTCGTTGACTAAAGCAGTTTATCATCCTATCTCCTCATTCCACAAGCCTTCATTCTGCGTTTGAGATGATACAGGACATCCTGCCGTTAACGTTGCCGGTTCTCCATAGGGATTGTACCCAGTCTTCGCCATTTGCCGATCACAAAGATCAGAAGACAGAGAACGATCTTGGTCTCAGTTTGACGACGTTTACATCGGAAGCGTCCAAGTTGGAGACAAAGGAAAACAGCTCCCTGGGTTTTTGGGTGGAGACACAGGAACAGAAAGACGGCGTCAGGCCGAAGACGCGCAATCATGGACTGACAAAAGAGCTGGAAGAGGGGGTCGGAGGGAATCCATCAGCTCTGTCACCCGCCGATGGAGGCAGGAATGCGTGGATATTCTTGATGATTGGGGTGTTAGTTGAGTATCTTGTATGGGGAATGCCTTTCAGCTATGGAGTGTTCCTGGCATATTACGAGCGGGTGTGGCCAGGACAAACGACCATCTTGGCTCAGGTTGGGACAGTTTCACTTGTGAGTCTGGTTCATCGTTGCCATCTGTCACTTTTTAGGTGCCCTTTTGTCTTTCTTCTCCAACCTTCCGCATTCGCGACACAAAGCAGATGCCACAACGGTATGCTGGTATTGATCGTCAGATGACCTCCCTATTGCCGCATCAACCCCCGTTTCGAACCATGTCTACAGGGTATCTTGAATCTCTTTCAACCACCGCTCGCCTTCTTCATCCGAGCTCATCCACGCCTGCGACACCCCTGCATGTGGTTCGGGGTTGTCCTTCTCGGAACGGGTTTCCTCGGCGCCGCTTTTACCACCAAACCCTACCAATTGATCATCACTCAGGGTGTTCTATTCAGTTCGGGCGGCCTTGCCGTTTACGTTCCGCTCACCAACTACATGTTCGAATGGTGGATCGATCGACGTGGCCTTGCCAACGGTGTCATTGCCGCCGGCTGCGGCATGGGTGGACTCACGCTCCCTTTCATCACCTCAGCCCTGCTGAATCGATTCGGGATGAGGACAACCTTAATCGCTTACGCTGTGATTTATTTCGTCATTCTGGGAGCAGCAGTGCCATTCCTTCGTCGCCGATTACCCCTCGCAAATGCGGGTTCATATCAAGCAAAAGGAACCAATTGGTCGTTCCTCCGGGGAAGATCTTTCTGGCTTCTTGGGGCTGGAATCTTTTTCCAAGCCCTTGGTGCAGGCGTGCCATCGATCTATCTCCCTACATTTGCCGAGAATGTAAACCTGGGTTCAACTGTTGGAACGATATCGCTTGCCTTGCTGAACTTGGCAAGCATTCCAGCGATGATCACATGCGGTATTCTGCTGGATAAAGGATCAACCAGGGCTTTGACCATTAGTGTAGCCATTGGGTCAAGCCTTTCCGTGTTTTTGCTTTGGGGTTTGTCCACCCACCCAGCTTGTTTACTTGTCTTTTCAATCTGTTATGGTTTCATTGCCGGTAGTTACTGTGCATTTTTTCCCCGCTTTGCTTCTATTGCAGCAGGTGAGTACGGTGATCCTTCTTGCGACAGATAAACCCATCCCGCTCCTTCACATCTCAACTGACGTGCGTCACGGTAATCATCTGCGTTATTTTTCCTGCAGGAAACGACCCAACCCTACACCATGTCTTGTTTGCTTTGTTCTTCGGCGTCCGCGGCCTTGGCAGTTTCATCTCCGGCCCGGTAACGACAAGACTTCTGACTGTCCCGTCTCACCTTGGGGTTGGAAGTTATGCGGTCGATGGATATGGATGGGTCATCATATTCACCGGGGCGGTTCTGTCGATGTCGGCTGTTGGAGCATGGTACAAAGAACCGACGAAGACGGGAATGCAAGTGCAAAGCGAGAAGGAAAGTTCCGCTTATGACGACGTGGTGGTGACCACGACTCTCGGAGGATCAATTGCCTTCCCAAACTCCCAGACAACCTCATCCCATTCGGCCTGATCTGGCCCCACTTCATCCGACACCTCCTCTCCCTCTTTCACTTCTTTCCTCTTTCTCCTCCGCACAACTCTATCGAACATGCTCGCTGGGATGAAGCCATCACTATTCCCAGGCGTAAGGATCACATCGTTGCTCGACACGAACACCGGGATCGGGGGTTCTGCTTCCAACATCGTTTGTAGGGATAGGTAGATGAATAGATTCGACGACGCTCTCGGTCCACTGCGAGATCCGACACGAGCAGTAGTCAAATGTATATGTTGCCTGTTAACTTTACTGAGACCCTTTTCGCGGATGAGATCCCACAATTCCCACTTGGTACCATGGACCATGGCACCTACTTTGAGGAGAGATGATTCTGAAATATCAGTGATCGGCTCTAGATGCTCAGTCGTGATCGTTTGGATGCTGTGGCCCTGTGCCGCACGGATGAACCACTGAGGCTCGTACGGACCCAGAAGAGACGATGATTTCTTCTTGGCCGGTTTTGCTTTTGCTTTCGGTGTAGTCGTTACTGGGATGGCAGTCGCAAATGGATCGGGGCCTGATAGGTCGTCGATCTCCTTGCTTCCCTTCGTTGGTTGAGAAGAAGCAGCTTGTGCTGCCGTCGATTCGGCAGCGTCGTCGTTATAGTCGGGCACTTCCGGTGCTGTCGATGAGAGCAGGGAGAGCTCTTTCGTCTCCACCTCTTTGTCCTTCGTCTCTTGTAGTGTTAAGCCTTGGATATCGGGAGCATCGGCAACGGCAACAACTTCGGCCTGTCCCTTCTCTGACTCGATATCCAGCTTTCTTTCCCCCGCAGATTGGAGAGGCTTCTTGTCCCCTTTTCCACCTTTTCCTCCCTTTCCACCCTTTCCACCCTTCCGGCTCTTCGGCTGATCTGCTTCTGGTGTCGGGTCTTGACCGTAGAAAAGTGTGAAACGTTGTTTGGCGTTACTTGCGACGAGATGATGAAGATGTGGGAAGGAGAGTTGGTCGCGAAGGGAATGATGGTTGAGCTGGAGATTGGTGAAGGGAAAGGCCAACACAGAAAAAGAATTAATCGTCGCCAAGTTCGAATGATACACGATCGGGTATCATGATATTAGCAAACCCACACCAAAGCAGGTCGTGGTCGAACGGAGAGACATCGACATGGTCTGGCAACTCACCAGATCTTGCACTTTCACGTATCCATCCTGCCTCATCGGAAGACCTTCTTTCTCTGCTCCATGTCTAAGCAGATACGCCAACGTCTTGGACAGTCTGACGTCGACAGAGTCTTTGGGCAGACCGCGCAATTGAGGAGGCATGGTAATTGGGCGAGTGAGTGATCGCGTTGGGTGTGAGTCGACGGTCGTATGGCCGCGGCGAGAGCGAGGTGTCGGTGACGTCTCTTTTGCTGGAAATATGAGAGCGAGAAAGGATTGGTTTATTCTGGAAATTGGTCTTTTCCTTCACTGGCTTCGCTGCAATGATTGAGCGATGCTTATGATGCAGGATACCCTGTTGGGTTCCATTTGCTCAAAGTCCAAACTGTCAAAGCGCGCGACGATTATGTATCCAGGCGTGACTGCCTATTCTCGTAAATCGATCATCGTCGTCGCGTGCTCTGCTATTTCAGCACGTGACGTATATATCTGTGGTGGGTGGGTGAATCGCAGCTACGGCCAAACCGTTGGACAATTTCGATCTTTTTCATGAACCCCGACGCGAATAAGAGGCATTATTATTCCCGAAGAAGTCCAACGCCTTCCTGGCAAGACGAGAACATGTCATCTTGAACTTTATTCATCTATAATACGTGACATCGCTTATTTCCAATGGATATATGTCTACCTTGCAAGTCGAATAACCTTGCGGGCGAACATCATCGCTCTTACTCTCTCGTCTTTTCAACCCGGTATTTCCACTCTTAATGGTCAAACCTTCTCTTAAGCCTTGATTCCCTCTGCCTCGTCCGCCTTGATGGCTTCGCCCATCTTCTCCTCGAAGAGCGCCTTGGCATTTGTCCAAACCTTGGCCTGCTCTCGGTTCGGCAGTTGCAACAGGGTAGGCAACAGATCCTGAGAGAACGCCTCGGATGCTTCTCGGGGCAGAAGAGTCGGAAGATGGTCAATGGCAATGACTGTCATCCTTGGGTTTCCGTCACCGGTCTCGACTTCGACAGTCGGTTCCGGGAAGGAGGTGTTCACGGCCGGATAGATCGGGATCGGGTTATGAGGGTTCGTGGTGTCACATGAGACATCGACGATGACGGAGAGTCTTCGATCCTTACCAGCGGCGGCGATGAAGTCGTTGGTCAAGAACTTGGGGATGGGCTTGGATAAGTAGATACAGTTCACGAAGATGTCGACGTCCAAGAGCTCGGGGAAAGGACCTCCCTTGGCAGTCTCTGCCATATCCCACTTGATGATGTTCTCCCTGCAGAAAATCGAACAAAACGTCGAATGATTTCTCGGTCAGCACATACGTTCGCAAGTCCGATCCCTCAACCAATCCCAGAGGTAGAATTCTGCTGGAAAAAACCCAACCATAACACTCACTCCTTGAGACCAATCTTTCGGAAAGCGTCGACAGCTCCGGATCCACATCGACCGAGCGCACCAATAACCAACGCCTTAACGTTCCCCACACCTCCCTCTCCCAAGTTATTGATCTGTCTCCTAACGCTTTCAATCATCGCCTGCTCATTCTCATACGGAGTCAAATCCTTCAAAACGCCCTGACCGCCTTCTTCCTTCTGCTTGACGTACGCGAGTGCACCGGCGGCAGCACCTGCGAACCCAGCGTAGAAACCGAATGCGGCGACTCGTCGTCGTGTCTCAGGGTCTTCGAGGAATTCGAGATCGTAGAGTCGGCCTTGACCCTTTTGGAAACGTCGAAGGACATCTCGCCAGCCTGCTTGCTGCTTGTAGCAGTGCAAGAAGGTGATGTGCGTGTGAGGGAGAGGGTCGTTAGAGACCTCGAGCTCCTTGAGGCCGAGAATGGGAGTTTCGATAGGTGCTGACGGCCATGTGTTGTTGGGGACCATCTTGCAGCCGACCCTAGCGGGAGGAAAAGAAAAAAAACCAGACCAATGAGGGTATTTCGTCAGTATCTTGTGGGTTGACACACTGTCGCGGCCGCGGGCACCCCGCACGTAATCACACCAGGAAAACTCACTTCTCAAACTCCTCATCCTTGAAGATTCTCTGATTGTCCCTCTCGACAATGACATCAAAGTTATTGTCGAGCAATACCTTAGCTGTGTTAGGTGTCAGGGCTGACCGTCTCTCATGAGGCTTCTTCTCACATCTCAACCAGATCGGTTGACGCGGCTGAGTCTCGGCTGAGGTTCCTGCAGCTGAGGCGAGGTTGGTCACGTTGGCGAGAGACATGATGCTGAATTTAGTTGCTTGACGGATGAACTGAATGATGACTGGGTCAGGGAAGATTGAAGATCAAAAAATAGAGAGACGATGTAAGGTTAGTCCGGGTCTGACTCTTTGAAGCATAGATAATTTTTCTCGCAACTGTCAGAAGATGTTGTCAACATACCTTGCGGGGCTATGGGTTTTGAATCATCCAATGATTAATGTTGTGTTGAATGTGGGCTGTCTGTCTGTCTGTTCGAAAAGCTAGCAAGAGCCTAGTTGTCGATCAGCTGAAACATGGTGGAAGTTATATATGTGGAGCCAATCATGTTCTCAACTGGTTCAACCCCCCCCCCCTCTCTTTCCCCTTGCTTACTCCAGCGAATGACACCCTCCCCTGCTCCTCCTCCGCCTTAACCGAGTCACAAGGAATCGAAATGTCAATTGTCAATTGGGAGAAAGAAAGCCAACGAAACGACGACCACACCAGGGGGAGGCGAGGCGATGTCGGGTTTCGGTTGGAAAAATCGGATTACGCGCGTCAGGGGGGGGGGGGGAGATGGCGGAGATAAAGAGGATGTAATGTCCGTTGTGTTGCGGATCATGATCACATCACACCCACCCACCCCCCCTCCTCCTTCGTGTTCTGCTCATTCTGTCCATGTCCTTCGGCATTCAATACATGGTACGGATGGGATGGGATACCCCCCCGGGGGGTGGGGGGGGGGGGGGTGGTAGGGGGGATGAGGGGTAAGAGTACCAACCATTCACCCGACGACATAAAGTAACTCCCTGAACAGAGAAGTCGGTCTTAACTACTCCTCGATCGAACACTCCTCTTCGAATCCAATTTCCTGAAGTCACATATCTCATCGCTCCGCTCCACCATAACATACCCAAAAAGGAAAAAGGAAAGCAAACAACTCAGACCTCATCCTCTCCAATCCCTCCCCTCGCTCACGGAAACGACCACCGGATGAGGGACGAAATTTGGCGTCGATTATGGCGTTGATCTCGGATACGGAGTGGGTATTTTACTTCGTTCTTGCTTCACTTCTAAAATTCCTGAGTCTCTTTTACTCGGGAAGGATCCGCTGTCATACATGCCCTTCCGAGAACGCACAGCGGCCATTTGCCTTTTTGACTAACATATCATATCATTTCGTTCATCTTTTCCCTTCCCCACCCCATCCCTCGACAGGTACATGCTCCACGTCCTTCGCCTTTCACATCTTCGCCATGCATCCAGTCAACACCGTACCTCGCAAAGAGGATTCTCATCCTCTTCTCGAGACCCTTACTCATCCCGAATCATATCCTTGTCTCCTCAAACTCTCAGCTCAAACCCATATGTCCTTGCTTCCGATCTTGCTGATCTAGACCGATGGCCTGAGATCGCGAATGGACTTGATAGTCCCCGACTGGCATTTGAAGATGATCTTGTGAATAGCGCATCGGATGAAAGAGGGACAGGAGCGGGAGCAGGGAAGACCCGATCACCGGAAAACGCGAAGACGCGTTTCAGATCGCGTTCGGAAGATGAAAGCCAACTTCAAGATCAGCATCAACCATCTCGAAGTTACGTTACTCCAATGACGGAAGGAAAGGACCCGAATGTTTCTCTTCGATACTCTCAAACAATGGGGAAGAAATCTCACTTTGGATTAGGAGGGGGTGTGACAACGCAGGGTATTCGGGAAAACGGCGGCGTTGCAGGTGGAAACAACAACAACAGCAACAACACTTCCTCTCTCAATTGTTCAGCCACCGCGACGCCTACGGAACGGAGAAGAAACCCTCAGGAACCCGATGATGACGATACGCCTTTGGCGGATCAACCATCTCGCTCGTATAGGCCTTCTGCGCTCGCGAGATCTCAAGGGATTCTCAGAGATCGTACAAGGTCGTCAACTATGTATGAAGGCAGTTACCGACAAACTCCAGTTGACTCCAATTCGTTAACGACCCCACCACTGTCGCCTATCAGTCCTACCCGACGGAATACGGGACCATCGCCCACCACAATGGCAAGTCTGTCCATGACTCCTTCGGCAGAGAGAACGCCAACCGGACGTACACTCGCCGGGGGCGGTGTCAGTGACGTCTCCACTCCGACAGGCAGTGGAGGACCGATGAATCACGCAGCAGATCGACTGCTCAAGGATAGAGTGAATAGACCCAGCGCCGATTCAGCACCAGTGGTCGTTGTTTCCAGCCCAAACCGATCTGCGTCCACATCAGATGCGTTCATGTCGATGACCGCGAATCCGAATCCGAGTTCTAGACAGCGGACAAAGAGTGCTGATTATATCGATTTGAATGAACCCGATGAGCTTGATTCACCAACATCGACGTCGATATCAGATTCATCACGCATTGCTCTTCATCTCCCCCCTAATTCAAGACGGTCGACTGCATCTGGACGTCAGAGACCGAGCGGGCTCAAAGACCCAGCATTTACGACATCTGCAGCTAAAGCAGCAGCGGCGATGGGTATTGACTTGGAAAGGTCAAGCTCGACTCATCACGGGATTCCACCACCACCTCCCCCGGGAGCAGATCCAAGAGAATGGGCGAACCAACAGACCCAATTCGGCAGTATCCTCCATCAGACAATGAATATCGCGACTAGTATGCGATCGAGTGTATTGGATTCACCTGGGGCGATCGCTGCAAGTTACGGTGCGGCTACAACCACTTCGGGAGGCTATGGGGAGGACGATAATGATGAAGGTGATGAGACGGCCGATGATTCTCGCTCAGAAACTGGTCCTTCCGGTGGCATATCGGCAGGCAGGATCCTTAATGGCGGTTACACAATGACGATGACGAGCCCATCGAAGGGATCGTTGGCTAGTGACGATACGCACTCGGATGTTTACGAAGGCCGAGGATCAACTGAAGGATCTGGTGACGGGAATGAGAATGAGCCGAAGATCGCCTTCTCAAAGAGATTACCGACCGAGCCTGAAACCCCGGCAAAACCTCCTACGTCGGGACTGTCAATGCTTTTCAAACCACCAGAAGAGGAGAAATCTTCCACCTTGCCACCTTCCGCTCGTAATCCGTTCTTAACCCCTTACGCTTCTGTGCCACCGCCCGCAAGAAGCAATCTGCCCTCTATGGAACTCACTATCTATTTCCCTTTCTCTGACGATCCATACAAGCCCATCACCATCACCGTCAGGAAGGATGCCAAGATCGAAGAAGTAATCGGTTGGTCCTTGGCTCAATACCTCGAACAAAAACGCAACCCCGCTTTACAGGCCCGACGAGTCGACGCTGAGCATGAAGAATTTGACGACGATGTTTGGTTGAGCACTGCAGGCTGGGCTCTCAAGATCGTAGAAGATGATGGAGAAGTTGACGAAGATTTCCCCGCCCTAGACAGGAACGGGACCCTCAGCAAGTTCTCCTTTGACGCTTTTGCAGTCGTGGAAGCCTCTGCAGCTCAGATTCATCAGAATATGGCCAGTATGCCTAAGAGAGTGCCAACGCCCGCAACACCTCAGATGACGTCTCAAGCGAGCTTTGCCAATCCGTCTACGACCGCGATGACATCTAGTACCGCCATGCAGCGCGACGTTTCCCAGAGCTCGTTCGATTCGGCGCTTCCGGGTGCCTCCACTACCATGCGCAAGGGCTCGACCCTGTTAGATTCGAGGGTCGGTGCAGGAGGAATGGCTAGCTCCACAGCCACCGCGATGGGTGGAGTCATGGTTCTACTAAGGGTGCGAATCATCGCTTCCTCTGATACGCACTACACGACGACTATCAACGTTCCTTCCGATATGTACTTTGCCGATATCATCGAGGTCCTGACTGAGAAGAAACATCTCGACCCACCTAGTCCTTCGGAGTGGGTCCTGGTTCTGGCTGACTTGTCGATGGTCCTGCCGCTAGACCGGACAGTTGAGAGTCTGATGGGATCCGTGAATCTTGCACTGGTCCGAAAGAGCTGGGCAGAGACGCACGGCTTGAACACTGGTGGGAAAGACGGGACACGAAGAGGTGGAGACCCGAATGCTTCCATTTTCAAACGACGGTCTGAGCAGCCTAAGGGCGAGTTCGGCAACACTCGGGTGGATCTGAGTTCTACTTACCGGAAGTTTGTTGTGCAACGGAGGATGCCGATTGGGAAACACGAGAGGATTTTGGCGATAGATGGCGATTATGTTCATGTGAGTCCAAGTCGCTACGGAGCCTGACGCCAGCGTGTTCGATAGCGCTGGATGGATGCTAATGACTGCCTCCCCCCCCCCTCCCTTGCCCAGATCATGCCGACGGACAACAAGGGATTCTTCGACAGCATGAAGACCTCCTCGTTCCACGTCACATCCATCTTATCCTGCAAGCAGAACCAGAAGTCACCTTCGACCTTCAAGATCATTGTGTACCGGGACGGAGCGGAGAAGCGGTACGACTTTGAGGCTGCTAGTCCCAAACAAGCAGCCGAGGTGATCGGAGCACTTAAATCGCTGTGAGTTATATTGCAAGATGGGTCCTGTTTGGATGGTCGATTCGAGACAAAGACGTTAGCTGATTAGTGTGCGTTCTTTTGTACTTAGCATGAAACTATATGAGGCGGATCGGGTCCGACCACCACCAACAGCAAGGAAGCTAGGCAGGAGATGAGAACCGGTTGTATCTTTGACGACACCCATGTAGCCTAATAACGACCAATACCTGAAAATGAAGGATGTGCGATCCAGTCCAATCAAGAGAGAAACTACGTTAAAGAGTTCGGTCGGCGAATTATAAGTTGCATTGGTATTCATTTGAGCTTATTGTTATTGTAGAATTGTAGGTGTCTTGTTTCGGGCCTTCTATCGTTGAACAGTCGTCATCTCTGACATCTGATCAATTGTGTCGGCCCATCCTTCATCCTCCATTCCTTCGTTCTGGTTCACTCCTCGTCCTCTCCTTCGTCATCGGACCGCACATCGGCCAACTTGCTTCCGAAGAGTGTTCTAAATACGAAAAGAAACCAAATCAGGTGAGGCGTTAACGTTTTGCATTTTGCGGTTTGCGTTGGCCTTGCACTGCCCACTTGGCATGGTATTTTTTTCTTGCCCACGTCGTCGGGCGGATCGGACACATGGAACTCACCTGAAAAGGATTCGGAGAATCAAGAAGTACCAGTACAAGTTGACGACCTGATTGGAAGATGAGACCATAATGAAATAAATATCAAGGGGTGTCTGGAGGGGATCTTGAAAGGAAGGGAAACTTACCTGAAGCAATCCGACGGCAAGGAGAATTTGCCATTGAAGCCAGTCAACTGCGATGTGACGGACGTTCAAGGGCCAAAAGAAGGGTGAACGATATTCCGTACTGAATGAAAGGAGGAGAATCACATGGATCAGATGGGGGTGAGGGATCAGTGTTCGTATTCAAGTGAAGACGGGGGAAAGCTGGCGCGTGGAGAAAATCAACGGGTGGGGGGACTCACGGGATCAGGTCATACTCAATCACGACACTCCAAATCATGAGAAGATTCAAGTAATGTCTGAAATAAGTCCAAACGGCGACAAACACCGCGAATGGTAGTGCTGACCATTTCTCATCCACGTAATTAACGAGTTTCGCGAATGCTAAGAAGACGTCCGAGACATCCATGGTGACGAACACGGCGATTCCCATGTAAGTGAATGTAAGGAAGTAAGACCAACCGATGAGCCAGAGTGTTACAGCGTGATGAATGATCAGTTCTCTGAAATCGCTTCGGGGTTTTTCGACTCGTGCGGCGAGGAGAATGGTCTGTTGCAGCCAGTAAGAAAATTGAAGAAGGTAGTACATCTTGAGTAATTTAGGTAACTCGGTGACGGGGAAGGTGCTCCAGAAGAACTCGGTTTGGTACCACCAGATGGGGAGTCCACGCATGATGTAGATACCGAAAGTGCCAAAGAAACCAAAGTAGATCATGGCGTAGCCTTGCTCGGTGAATCGTTCCATTTTGGATTTGGAGATCCCGAGACGACGGGCGATCGGTTGAAGGATGTGGAACGTGATGAACTGTCGGACGCTGGAGAGTGATTCAAAACCAAGGGGGAAAGGACGGGCGAGGTCAGGAAACCGTAGCGGCGGCGGGAAACGAAAGGAAACCGTTCTAGGTGCCGCCTCGTCAAGAAAAGAAAGGTAGAAAGAACCCAACCGACTCACAAAGAGAAGAAGACGATGTGATACGCGACGAATAACATATCTTTCCAACCACGTTCATACAACTGCTCATTCTTCAACACGATCTGGCCCAATCCATCCGTCGCGACCTTCGCACCCTCCACACCCGCCATCGCCGCACTACTTTTCTCTACCGGGTAACTCGGGAACAAGAGCGGCTCAAACAAGTTCGGAGTGTCTGGACCAAGGATAGACCAAGAGACGTGCTCGGATGTTCCGAAGAGGGCTTGGCGAAGGGAGGAAGGGAGATAGTTGGGGAGCTCCGGGTTGGTTAGGATTAGTCGGTGGTTCCAGTACATGAGAATGGGGATCATCACGAGGATGAAGGAGGATTCTGTTTTCACGAGCAAGCACAAGGACAGCCAGATTCAGAATCAGCGTAAGGAACGGCATGGTGCAAATAGCACGTGGCAGAGCCGGCTTGACTACTCCCTGTATGACGGGAAGAAAAGGGAGGGAGGTGCCGACACCCAAACGGCGGAAAAAGGACTCACTAGGAATCAACATCCATTTCCCAGTCTTGAGGTCATCCCAAAATCCAAAAGACGTATATCTATCTTTATCTCCCGGACTCGCAATGAACCCCCTCTTCTTCTTCTTCTTCTTCTCCTTCTCACTGCTTTCATCCTTTACATCCCCGCCACTTCCGGTTCCGGAAGACTTCTTCCGCTGTCGGAGTTCAGCCTGAGCGTCCTGGTCAGCGATGAAAGACGTTTCGGATCCATTGAGCTGGAGTGCAGGAGCAGGAGCAGGGGTGAGTCCAATAGCACCTTCACTCGGTTGGTTCAATGGGATAGCGTTCAGTGCCTGTGTGATGGAGGATGCCCGCTTTCGGTTTGCCGTGGCGGGCTTGCTGGGGGAGGGTGAAGAGGACATCTTCGTTGATACGGGTGGGTGGATGGATGGATGGATGGATGGATTGGACCCCAGTATGAAAGTTGAAATCTATTGATTTTTCTCACCCCAGTAGGGACAGGGATATGATGGGAAATTGGATGTTTCAATCCAAGGTATAATATAATGCCTTGGTAAGATCTTATAGCTGGTTGTTCCCAATCGATCCACTGTCACCTTCCTTACCTCAAAGAAGGGAGCGAAGCTAGCATTGAAAGGTGGGTGTACATGAACGTGATTGATAGAGACCATTCCGCGATGTTGAATCGTTACCTGGCTTTGTTTCTTCCTTCTTCCTTCTACGTTTGCCCCTCCCCCCTCCCCCCTTCCCCGCTCCCCTTTCCTTCCCTTCCCTGCCCTTCCCT
>JANGFI010001444.1:0-15869 GCA_025758705.1 Goffeauzyma gilvescens
CCCCCCCCTCCCGCCTCGCCCCCCCCCCCCCCTGCCCAGCCCCCGCGGCCCCCGCGCGTCGTCTGCTAGGCCGTAACGGGGGGAACGAGAAAAGTAGGTAGCAGCCCGTTTAGCCACGTCATTTAGTCCCCGTGTTCCAAGAGCACCCTTAACCCACCCTGTCTCCCAGCTTTTCATTCGTCATTTTGGGGTTATCAATGTCCGCCCCTGTTCCCTGTCAACTTGAAATTCAAGCCCCGTTCGGTTTGGAAATTAAATTCTTGGAAGACCGAGAGACACACACACCCGGGGGGGGCAGAGGGGGGGGGGGGGCGAAAGAATCCCACATGGTTGGAGACCGCGTTTTTATCAAGAGTTGGAGGTCTGAGAATGCTTCAAGTTTACTGAAAGAAGGTGATAGGATGTGAAGCAGGAAAAAAGTCATCAGGTAGAGCTGATCAGTGGTTGGACCCGTTGACCGTTACGACTCCACTGAGAGACGGTCGCAAACAACGCAACAAAGAAAAACAACCCCACCCCGTTCATCATGGACGACGACCTCTTTTCAATGTTGCCGTCTTCGTCGAAGAAGACGGTGGCAGTAGCAAAAAAGCCGACCACGTCAGCGTCAGCCGCTTCTTCGGCTCCCCCATCGTCCTCATCTTCATCTAGAAGAGATGATACTACCAAAGGCAAGAAACGAGCTGTCAAGAATGAAGAGGAAGATGGACATGGAGATGAAGAAGAGCTTTCAGGGCGATCGAGAAAGCAGCGCCGATCAGAAGGTCAGGAGGACGTACATGAAGCTATGGACGAAGGTGAAGATGATGAGGGCGAGAGTGAGACCAATTCTGACGAAGAGGACGCGGATGAGGACGACCCGATGTCTGCTCTGGATCGAAATAGACATGCGGACGAAACGATGGACGGCGACCAAACGATGGATGGTGACGAGAGCATGATGGAATCCAGCGCACCCTCTGCACCCGTCGTGACCGATGACTACGAACTAGAAGCTGAGCGAGAAGTCGCTGCGAGCAAGGGTTTCGCAGCAACTGACGAAGGCGAAAAAATGAAACTGGTTCATCAAGTCCGACATCAAGTGGCTTTACCCCCAAATTACCCATATGTTCCTATTTCGAGCCATGTGCCCAAAGATCCTCCTGCTAGGACATACAAGTTCACGCTCGATCCTTTCCAGAGGGTAGCAGTGAATAGTATCGAGAGGAACGAGAGTGTGCTTGTGTCCGCACATACTAGTGCTGGAAAAACAGTGGTGGCTGAGTATGCGATTGCTACATGTTTGAAGGAAGGCAAGAGGGTCGTTTACACTAGTCCCATCAAGGTGAGAATAAAACCCAAACAGATATTGTTTTCCGCGCGAGGAAATGCCCCGCCACTGATCATCAACTTTCGCCCTATCCTTGTCTCCTTTCATCAGGCCCTTTCAAACCAGAAGTTCCGAGAGCTGCAAGAAGAGTTCGTGGACGTTGGATTGATGACTGGAGATGTGACGATCAATCCAGGAGCTTCGTGCTTGGTGATGACAACAGAGATTTTGCGATCGATGTTGTATCGAGGTTCGGAAATCATGCGGGAGGTCGCTTGGGTCATCTTTGACGAGATCCATTACATGCGAGATAAAGGTAAGAGCTTTGATATCCCCCCCCCCTCTCTCCCCCATCTTTACTCCTAACCATTCGGGTAGCTAATCGAATCCTGTAATGTCTGTCTAAACACCCCCACAGAACGAGGTGTAGTCTGGGAGGAGACCATTATTCTCTTGCCCGACAAGGTTCGTTACGTCTTCCTCTCCGCGACCATCCCGAACTCGATGCAATTCGCCGAATGGATCGTCGAACTCCACCAGCAACCATGCCACGTCGTCTACACCGATTTCAGACCCACTCCTCTACAGCACTACATGTTCCCCGAGGGAGGAGATGGAATGTACCTCGTCGTAGATGAGAAGGGTGTTTTCAGGGAGGACAATTTCCAGAAAGCGATGGGAAGTTTGGCAGAGTTGCAAGGTGAAGACCCTGCCGATCCTAGGGGTGGTGGAGGTAGTAGGAGAGGAAAGACCAAGAAAGGTGGCGCGATGAAGGGTGAGTTTGCAACATACAGGCTTGATATGTTTCCTCAGGCGCTGAAAATTGTATCTGACGACGGTATCTTGCTCTAGGTGGTGTTTCTGATATCTACAAGCTGGTCAAGATGATCATGGCCAAGAACTTGAACCCAGTCATCATCTTCGCCTTTTCTAAACGAGAATGTGAATCATTGGCTCAACAGATGTCCAAGCTTGACATGAACACTGAGGACGAGGCCAACATGGTTGTGAGCATCTTCGACAACGCCATGTCCGGTTTGACGGAGGAGGATCGAGCTTTGCCTCAGATTCAGCAAATCTTGCCTCTTCTTAAGCGAGGAATCGGAATCCATCACGGTGGTCTCTTGCCTATCTTGAAGGAAGTCATCGAGATCTTGTTCCAGGAGGGTCTCATCAAAGCTCTGTTCGCCACCGAAACCTTCTCAATCGGTCTCAACATGCCAGCCAAGACTGTCGTCTTCACCTCGGTTACCAAGTTCGACGGAAAGGAATTCAGACATCTCTCCGGTGGAGAGTACATCCAGATGTCCGGTCGAGCCGGTCGTCGAGGATTGGATGCCCGAGGTATCGTAATCATGATGTGTGACACCAAGCTCGAGCCAGAGGCAGCTAAAGGTATGGTGAAGGGTCAAGCTGATCGACTCGATTCCGCCTTCCACCTTGGTTACAACATGGTTCTCAATCTGATGCGAGTTGAAGGTGTCAGTCCGGAGTACATGCTTCAAAAGTGTTTCTATCAATTCCAGAACACGATGAATGTACCAGTACTCGAAACGGAGCTGAAAGCGCTGGAGAAAACCCGAAAATCCACCAAGATCAAGCGGGAAGAGGAAATCTCCGAATACTACGACTTGAAACAACATCTCGAGGAACTCATGAAGGACTACCGCACCGTGATCAACCATCCTGCTCACTGCTTGACTTTCATCCAGCCTGGCCGGTTAGTGCACATCGTAGATGGAGGCAAGGACTTTGGCTGGGGTGCTGTGGTGCACTACGAGAAACGATGGTGGCCCGGCCAACGAGGTGGAGGCATCAACCGCCCTGTTGACACACCGCCACAGCAAGATTGGATCATCATGGTTTTGCTGAACGTCGCCACCGGTAGCCATGTGGACATGAAGGACAAGGCAGGATCGCTTTCGATGATCCAGCCAGCCAAGGACGGCGAAAAATCAGAACCCGTCGTCGTGCCCGTTCTTCTCTCCTGCCTTCAGTCTATCGGCCAGATGCGAATCTTCATGCCGAAAGACTTGCGACCCCTCAAAGAACGAGAGAGTGTTTGGAAATCCATTGGGCAAGTCTTCAAACGATTCCCGAAGGGTATCACCTTGCTTGACCCGATCGAGAACATGAACATCAAGGACGAATCCTTCAAGAAGCTAATCAAAAAGATTGCCCTGCTCGATAAGAAGCTGTCCTCGTTGAAGATCACAGCCTCTCCCGATCTCACTGAATTGTACGATGCGTACCGTTCTTACGTCGACCTCAAGACCAAGATCAAGGAAGTGAAGCGGAAGATTTCGGCTGTCCACAACGTCTTGCAACTCGATGAGCTCAAGAATCGAAAGCGTGTCCTCCGTCGACTGGGCTTCACCACCTCGGACGATGTCATCGAGACTAAAGGTCGAGTGGCGTGCGAGATCAGCACTGGAGATGAGTTGCTGTTGACCGAGATGATCTTCAGTGGTGTATTCAACCCACTCACCCCAAGTCAATGCGCTGCGTTGCTGTCATGCTTCGTCTTCGATGAAAAGGTGAGTCTACCAGCTTCAGTCCATTACAATGATTCAGACAACTAATTGCGACTCTTTATTGTAGGCTGAAACGAAGGGTCAGATCCGAGATGAATTGGGTGTGGCTTTCAGGAAACTCACAGAGCACGCCCGGTATATTGCTCAGGTCTCCACAGAGAGCAAGATCGCCCTGGTTCCGGAAGAATACATCAACTCCTTCAAACCCGCTCTGATGGAGCCTGTTTATAAGTGGTGTCATGGTGCCTCTTTCGCTGAAATTTGCAAGGTGAGTTTGAAACATGATATGATGACAAAGGTCGTCGCTGATCCGACTCTTGTCACAGATGGCCGATGTGTTCGAGGGTTCAATCATTCGGTGCTTCCGAAGGCTGCAAGAGCTGATCAGGCAAATGGGTCTGGCCGCGACTGCGATCGGAAACACGGAGCTTGAGGAGAAGTTTGCCAAATCGCTAGAAGAGCTCGAGAGACCTAACACGGTCGTGTTCAACCCTTCGTGAGTACACAGATCCTCCTCATTTGATCAGTCATCATGGAATCGGTTTGCTGACCCCTTTGCTTTTTCACATCGTACACAGCTTGTATCTGTAGTAGCATATGCCGCATGACATGTGATGATGATCCCAAGACTGGGACTTTTTATTTTTATCGATTTTGCTACCCACTCTTTTTTCTTCCGCCATCTTAGCCACAGAACAACTCGGTCGCGTCCACCGTTTTCAGCCATATTCGGCCGGGCCATTCGATCTGAATATGCGGTGGCGGCGAAAAGCCCGGTTTGCCTTGTTAAGAGCGCTGAGCCATCCATGCCAAGCTATTACGAGTAGTACTCAGCTGGGTTGAAGAGCGAATAGGGTCTCCGTTTCAGACGGATAGCCTGCTTGGGGCTTCTTTTGAGCCCCCTTTCCCTCCATTTCTACACCCCCGTTTCACCTGAATCCTAATCATCGCGTGTCAGAGGGATCCCTTTGATAGCTTTTGAGTATGGTAGACGAAAAAGAGGGGGGGGGGGGGTTTGGAAAAGGTGAAACATAGCCGTTTGGGAGTCATCATCGGCACTTGTGGACAAGAGAAAGTGTCAAAGTAGTAATGAAGTGAAAACAAAGGGGGGTTTGTGAGACAACGGGGACGGCGAGCATTGCGCTTGAATTGTGCACGGCGATGGTTCGGGGATTAGGCTCAGCGGTTATAAATACTATTCGAAAGACTGAGGCGTCACATTAAGAGACTCTGAAACCCGGGTCCCCGTCACTCATTCAAATGCGTATTTCTCCCTCTTACAGATCCTCAGAAGGATCCAGTTGAAGGAATCCACGAAAGAAAAGGCTTGATAGACTATTACCGATTAACAATGGCGTCCCAGGAGGACACCCGGGTCTCAAACTTTTCTTCTCTCGGGTCACGAGATGGTCCAATCAAGGTCGAAAACGCAATCACCCCACCTATGGACCATAGCCGAAGTGAATCCTCCTCGTCGGCATCCAATCTCCCTCGACCGTCACTTTTCCATCTCAAAACAGATGATTTGCTCACCCAGAAAACCCACTCTTCCAACCAGATGGTTGTTAGCCCGAGCGGTAGGCTCCGACTACCTATCTCCGTTCTCAATAAAGGTGTTCCCATATCTGCTATCGGCCAACTCGAAAGCGTTAGAATCCAATACGTTAGTAGTCGACGGCACCAAAGACCCGAGTATGCCATCGATACCGCTCATCCAACCACCTCGATGCTAACATCCGCGAACACATTGGAGACATCTACGGAGTTGTTGACGGCTGCACCAAGGTCGAGCAGTGTCATGAGTATCCCGGCTAGCATTATCTTCACGCCTAGAACATCGTACATGCTTTCGCCGGACGCCAAGTATCAGAGCGAGGTGATCGCAGGGATCCCTCGCAAGCCCCAGGACTTGCACATGCGAACAGTGATAGCCAGGTCCGAGAACACGGGCATAGACGGGACTTTGTTCTCCAACCTACCCATGGCGACGAAACAAATTAGGACGAGCTCCAGTACCTGCTCTATTCCCACCCCGATCTCAACAATTTCTGCGAACACTTCGTTCAATGGCGAAAACTGGGTCAAGGGTAACAAAAATGTCAGGGGATTGGAGCAGCTGAGGCAGGATTTGGTTCAGAGGAAGTTAGCGGATGAGGTAACCGAGGTCAAGGAGCAGGTGGGAGAGGGGAAGGAGGACAAGGGGGGCAAGGAGGTGAGGTTCGATCAGGTCGAGGAGGTGTCCATGGAAAAGGAGGACACACTGGAGGCGACGGTACCAATTGTGGAACGTCGAATAGTTCCGCCCGATCTGGTCAATGTTAAAGCGCAAGATCACCCGGAGCTACTCCAGACCGAGACTGAGAAAGCGATTCATCCGTTGCAGCACAAGTGGTGAGTGTGTGCGTATGTCTTCAGTGTCGATTTTCACCACTAACATTACTTCGCCTCGGTATACAGGACGCTGTATTATGACCACCCGAGACAGGGGAACCCTGTAGAGCCTCCTCGCCTTCCCACTTCCTGGATCGACGTTCCCAGCACTGCCTGCTCGATCGATTCATTTCGGGGTCAACAGAGCGAATGTGCCGGATCCGTCACACTGGTAGACAACGATACCAAGTCGTTTGATTCTCTTTCCGCTGCCGATCGGCAAAAAGAAGAATTTGAATGCCGACTGCAGAAGTTTGGAGAATTCAGCACTGTCCAAGAGTTCGCGGCGACATTCGATCAACTTAAGGACGGAAGACGATGGACTCCGAGTCGAAGTCTCATTGGAAGCAACTTTCACGTATTCAAAGATTCGATCAAGCCGATGTATGAAGATCCTTCGAATGAGAATGGTGGAAAATGGACTTTGACGCTACAAGATCGAAGAACATCTGATCAAGCTTGGCAGTACATTTTGCTTGCGGTTGTGGGAGAGACCCTGGATCCAGATGACGAGGTTTGTGGAGCGGTGGTTAGTCTTCGACCGAAGATGGTGAGGATTCAGCTCTGGGTCAGGAGTAAAGAAGACGTTTGGAAGCTCAATAGAATTGGCCGGGAGATGTTGGACATTGTGGAGATTCCCGACGGAGTCAAGTATGGTTTCGAATTCCAAGTGAGTTGACCCGTTTGCGTGTTCTTTGCAATGGACAGGGAAGAGCTGATGATCGATGCCTCGTCTTTCCTCAGTACAATAGCAGCGGCGCGACTCCTCGTGAAGCGGGATTCTTGCACATTGGGTCCGGAGCGATCGGGAAAGGACGACCAGGAACGAACCTGAGAGCTCAAGCCTCCGCTGCTGGCGCGTCCAATACCGTCGCAAGAATCTCCCCGCAACCTCACGATGCTATCCCTGGACTTCCTCCCGGTCTGGGAGTTGCGGGAGGAAGACGGTCAAGCATGATGTCCCGCGATCCTACGCAGCCGAATTTGAAGTCAGTATCTGTACCGGTGAAAGGTTGGTGAATATATATCCACCTTGGGCTAGGTCAAATCGGGTTCTCGCGATTTGCGACAAAAGCAGACAATATTGAATACACCTAGTACGAAAAAAGAAAACGAGAAAGAGAAAGAGCAGCAGCAGCAATGGCAAAAGGTCAGAGACGATGGCCATAAGTCCTTTGATGGGAAGAACAGTGTGGATCTGAAACGCACAGTACATATCTCGCGCGAAGCAGTAATGATCAGAGTGCATGATTTTGCCACCCAATTTTCACGATATTCGAACATGTGCGATGTAGCCCTAGTATCTCCTCCGTCAAAGTCGTTGCAGTCCGTAGAGGAGAGTCACAACAGCGAGTCATTCAGTCGTCAGGTGTCAGGTGTCAGTCCATTCCGGACGGCGTGTGTTGGAACTCAAACCCTTTTTGGACATACTTTAACTTCATTACGAGTTTATTTCTTACCCTCACTCACTCCCAATATCTCTGAAAAGGGGGGGGGGGTCTAAATGCGTCATTTCATTTCACGTTCCCCCGCCCCCCCCCCCCCCGGGTCCTCTGGTCCTACCCCTTGTCCTCCCCCCCTCTCCTCTGACGCGATGCAATGGGATTGATATTGGGGGTTGAGATTGAGATTGGGGGGACAGGCGCAACCCACAGACGTCAACATCTCCGACGACATCCCAAACAAAGGGGGAGGGAATGGAAGGAAGGGAAGGGAGAACACGTTACACAGCGTCTGCCTGGCCTAAACTCCCGTTGGCTTCCTTCCATCATTAGAGACCCAACAACTGAGGAGTCTTAAAGTTTAAAAAAAAAAACAGCTGGGATATATATTCCAGCAACGCAATCATTCAAGTAGGCTCTCATTCCGCAGACATCAGGGTCTCCAGCCGCAGACTTTACATCGCTTGATCATGGACAGCTCCATTCGATTCGACAAAATGGGACCATCCTATCCCCAACACCCTCCTCTTCCGCCTCCTTCCGTTTGGTCAGAACCCTCATCCTCTACATCTCTTCCTCAACTCAACTATCAAACCCCATCATCCTCTTCTTTCGGCGGAGGCTACGTTCCCTCTGAACGAGGGATGTACGCCGACCCTGCAGCCCCGATATCACCACGTTCTTCTTCGTTCCCTCAACCTAATTCTGGACCTTATATATCGCAACCACACCACTACAGCAACAACGGATATCATACCTCGACTCCGTTCTCTTCCTCTGAAGAATCTCGCGTGAGGTATGACTATCAAGCATTCCCAACAAATACATCTACCAACCTACCTCGACCGTTACAGACTCACGCTTTCTCAGCTGATGTTACAACTGATCATCCCCCGAACGAATACAAGTATGAGTATGAGGACTCGGGAGCAAGACAGGAGGTAGGATCCAATGGGAGTCGCAATCATCTTGCTTCGAATGGGCAGTTGACTTCCCCTATCGATGGTTCGAACGGCGAGACAAGGGACAGAAAGAGGAGAAAAAGCAGTAAGGGATCTATTCAGATTCTTAGTGGTGGTCATGGCGGTACTACTGGTGGTGGTGCTGGGAAAGTAGCAAGAAGACAGAGAAGCTCTTTAGGATCGACTGAAACGACGAACGCTGGTGAAAGATCAGAGGAAAGGAGGTCGAGTAGGAGTATGGCGCCGGCGCCAGCTCTGAACGCATCTTCTGCCTCTGGTCTTGTTCCAGCGCCAGCACCGATATCACTCGAATATGCAACCCCAAAACTCGGAGTGATTAACGTAGATTTAATATTACGGACCTATGAGCAAATCCGAGACTCGCTACCTAGCCTCTTGGGCGTCGTCCTGCCACTCAACTCAGAAGCACATACACATGCGCATGTGAATCCTCCAACTACGACCACGGTGAATCACCAATCTACCAAGGCCGAGCTGAAGAATATAGTTGACCTGGCTATGTCTGGATTCTCACTTCTTCATCCACCACCGCCCTCGAGGCCTATGACCATCGATCGATCATCGAGGAGCTCCAACTCGTCCTCTGGGCCCTCAGATCGTGATCGACCTCTGATTGGTGTGAGAGAGTCAGACCTCGCTGAAGGTGGTGGTCAATCATTCACGCACACACAAGCAGAAGGAATCAATGGCTCCAAATTAGAGGGAGCGATTCTCGGACCTGACGGGACTGTAGTTGGCGCGACGGTTTGCCTTGGTTGTAGAGCGACCGATACACCAGAATGGAGGAGAGGACCATTAGGTCCAAGAACTTTGTGTAATGCATGTGTGAGTCCTCTATTTCCCCTTTTTATTGGAAATTCCGCCCTACGTGTGTCTTACGGCGCTTGGAGGCTGTCAGTCTTGGGTGGACTATGGAGCTCGCTGACTGACTGACATGGATCCCCTCTTGTTTCTTCTTTCTTCAACGTTCTTAGGGTCTGGTGTATGCTAAACTCGTCAGGAAAAGAGCGAGAGAAGCTGCGAAAGCGGCTGCGATCGCCGCTGGCTTGGCGCCACCGAAATCGAAGAGAGGGAAGAAAGTCAAGGCTGTAGCGGCAGCAGCAGCAACGTGACGCAACCTCGAGCTAGTTGAGGCATCAATCGAATAGACACCAGGAGCGGAACATTTACCTTAGAAGACTATTGACCAAGCTTGCTGCCGTTCCGGTAACAGACTAATGGCACTCCACTCCATTCAGTAGACCGTACTATTTGATATCATCCATTGAACAAACACATCTCTAAAGTTTCATGAGTCATGGCGTAAAAGTTCCTACGTACAAGAGGCACTTAAAAAAGAAGAGAAAGAGAAGGAAAGATGCATCCGGCAAACGACGGCACTGCGGAATGAGAAGCCGCCGATGGCTCAGCTGATACGAGAAACCAAGAACAGGAGGGTGAGAGAAACAGGCTACTACTTGTACATGATTGATTCGAGCGTAGAGAAAGCGGAAAGAGAATGGAAAAGGAACGACATGTTTACTAATAAGACGAGAAATTGCTACATGCTGAAAGTTCGTGGGCCATGAGCGGGAGGCGGAAGGCGGAAGGCGGAAGGCGAGGCCGAAAGTTATCGAAAGGCGTCCAGAACCCTGGATCAACAGGGAAGGTGGAATCGAGACTCGGGGTAATTACAAGAAAAAGAAAAGAGTCCCGCGTTGAAAAGTGATGATCGCTCAGAGTGACCCAGTGAGCGTGTGTGAAGGCAAATGACGATGCGAGTTTGCTTTCGTTGGAGATGTTTGAGACTGAGCGTGTATGTGCTCCAGTTCCCAGTCGACGCTGTACTCTGTGTTGGTGATGTCGTAGCAGCTGCCGCCCAGACCCATTGGGGACTCGAGCAGTCCATGCTCGGCCATAAATTGCATCTTGGTTAAAGCGACTGGCGTCTCGTTGAAGATGTTCATGGCCGTGCTAGATCGCATGGGCGTCATGAAATTGGGCGTATTGAGGGATCGAAGTCGAGATGCCGCCATCGAAGATTCCTTGCCGAGAGGGGTGGTATACATTTCAGTCCTATTGGAGGATCGGCTTGGGGAAGCGAATTGGCTGAGGAGATCGGTCGATGCGTAGCGTCGGTGTATACCTCCAGACTTCGGAGATCTCGCCGAGAGAAGATCATTCGTACCGTGAAGACCGGTCTTGGAGAGCAACTCGGTTGGAGGAGGAAGAGTCAAAAGACTAGAGTTGTCGTTTCGAGAATTCTGGCGGATAGGCGACAGAGTGACCGACTCTTTGTTTCCGGGAGACTTGAGAAGATGATTCTGCTGCTTGGATGGAATAGCTGGAGCAATGAATTCGACGGACGGTTGCAGTTGGACGTCTGGGTTCGGAAGCGGCTTCTTCGTAGCGCTATCCGGCATGACTGGGTCTGAACCATCAACGCTACCGTCGCTTCGTCGGATAATGATGGAAGACTGGGCACTGGCGACGTTTCGATCAATGGTCTGAGGAGCGGGAGAGGACATCGGAGAAGAGGCGGAGGGAGTGAGATGCGGTGGTAGCATGTCGTACGCACCCGAAGAAAGAACATGGTCTTTTCGGGTCATCTTGATTTGTCTGTGCGGAGTCGTAAAGTCATCCTCGAGGGAGTCATTGGTTCGCTTTCTTGCGACCTCCTGAAGGAAATTCAAGGGATGGAGGTGCGCGATCGCAGGGGATGAGGCCTCAGGTGTATCTCGGGAGACACGAAGAGAGCCCGGGGCGCATCCTTGAGCCGGGGATGAAGATGGCAGCTGTCGAAGCTTTGCGTAGTGCCTAGCGTCAACCGAACTGGGATCGTCGACCTCCATGATCCCCGGCCCTGAATTCGGCTTCTGCGGTCGAGATGGAGGAGGCATGCTGGTCAGGACTGGTTTTGCGAGTGACTGGTCTGCCGCGTCGACCAACTGAGATCCAGGTTCACCGGCCGCGGCGGATGCAGTAACTGGAGTTGGGTGCTGAGGCAGAGACTTCTGGGAGGCGTGCGGTGCGATATACGGAATAGCCACATCTCCAATTTTCTGCTTCTTGCCTGCGCCTGCGCCTGAGCCCGAGCCCGAGCCCGAGCCTGCACCTGCACCTGCATCTGCCATTGGACTTGAGGATGACATGGCCAGAGGCATTGAAAGGCTGTGCATCAGTGCCGGATTGGACATGTGCGCAACGGCAAGATGTTGGCTTTCGTACTTCCTAAGGGGAGCACCAGCACCAGATAGGAGAGTAGGTACAGGACCCATGCCCATACCCATACCCATACCCATACCCATGCCCGCGGCCGGCTCAGTATTCGAGCTCGTCGACGGCTTGGCCCGCGTCGTCTTCTTGAAGTTCCCACCGGCAAACATATGTTCACACCCGTCTGCGATCATCCATACGCTTCCCTTTCCGGCAGCATCATCTGTCTTCCTATCGTTTTTGACGAAACAGTCGTTGAGGGAGAGATTGTGTCGGATCGAGTTCATCCAACCTGCGTCACCCTTCTTGAAGTACGGATAAGCGGCTGAGATCCACGCGTAAATTTGTGACAAGGCGAGTCGCTTCCGAGGACAGGCGTTGATAGCTTGGCCAATGAGAGCTGCGTAAGAGTAATGCGGTTTGTCAGAGGATCGTACACCAGGAGGAACGCCTTCGGGGAGGTAGTCCTCCTTGGCGCTTGTTCCGCCGACGACCTTGGAGTCACGCCTGCTGCTGTTGCCACCAAGTGCTCCTGGTGCTGCCCCATCCTTGCGTCCAAAATCTTTCTCCATTGTCCCACTGCCAGACTTCACCGTGTTCTTGTTCTTACTTGACGGTTGAAGCGTCGTTGGGCTTCTCCCACTCTTGGCGCCTTTCCTATTTCTCAGTGGTGAACTTTGAGGATAAAGTGTCCTCCTACCCGCAGTAAGTCTTCCGGCTTCGTCTTCAAAGTCATCGTCGTCATCGTCGCCCATCATCGGGGGTGGCTGATAGTCCCTTCGCCTCTCTATGCTATTTGACCCATGACTTGGCTGATACGTCGAGTCCCCGGCGGAGTACGTACTAGCGGGAGTCAGGGACCGATGAGAAGTGGTCGGAGTCGTTCCGTCTTTCTGTGCAGAACCTGGAGATCCCGATCCAGTGTACGGAGACGAAGCGAGTGCACCTCTTTGTTGCCGATGTGCCATCTTTCCGTTCTTGCCCAAAGGTGTGTGATAAACCCAATCGGGTTGGCCACCACCGACACTTCCAGGAGCGACAGTGTACATCATCTCGGGACTGCCGTTGTTGTTATTGCTTCCTCCCATCTGAGAATGCGTGTGGGAAGGTCCAGCAGCGAACGGGTCTGAGAAAGAACGTTGCATGTGCTCCGGTTGAAGGTGGGACCCAGATGGGTGGAAGATCATGCTTCCGTCGTGTGGCAACATGTGAGGAGAACCATATGACGGAAGAGCAGAGGAAGGCCGAGGTGCGAGATGTTGCTCGGCGATGAAAGGGGGTCGACCGGCGTACGAAGGTTGCTGAGTGTGCAGTTGTTGTACCTGAGATTGTGGATCCTGGTGCAATTGCTGCTGCTGCTGCTGCTGCTGCTGATGTTGCTGCTGCTGATGTTGCTGCTGGGGGTCAAATCGCACTGACTGATGATGGTGCATCTCATTTTGTGTCTCTGCATGCCAGGACTGGGTGTGAAAGAGGGGAGGTGCATGACCATGGGTTCGAGTTCGGGCTGGCGCTCGAGGCGCGGGAACATCCGCACTATACGGTACGATAATCTGTTGCTGATTCCTTGGTCTTTGTCGCGCATGTGCCTGCTGCGCGTGCTGGTTCGCATGTTGTGCGTGCTCAATGTCGAACGCGACATTCCCGTTTGTGGGGTCGTGGCTGCTGAAATGAGTTGAAACGGGTGAGATCGAGGGTGAATTACCACTTGCCATGACGTACTGTTGCGCGTTGATTTGTTGCTGAGTAGTCATCGGGTAATATATCTGCTGTTGGGGGTGTGAGTGTTCGCGTTGCTGCAGGTGCGATTGGGGTTGCGGGTGATGTTGTAGGTGCGGGTGGTGTTGCTGCGCTTGCTCTAGGTGTTGTTGCCCATCGACACCTTCCGAGGACAAGTCAATCTCATAATCTCCATCACCTTCCTCGTCATCATCTTGCAATACCAAGCCCGCTCCTGTCCCGTGCTGTTGCTCATTCTCCGCCTCCCCGTGCTCAGGCGTCACAGCCCCGTACGACATCTGAGGTGTCCCGATAATTTCTCCACTAGGGGTCGTCGCTGAGCGCGTGCTGCTTCTTCTACTGCCTTGACTCGCGCTCGCGCTCGCGCTCGTGGTCGAGGTAAAAGTACTGGACAACATCTCTTCGAAAGATGGAAGAGGAGATACTTGTTAAGTTTGTGTGTGGAGGTTTATAGAGGTGGGTGTGAGGATGGATACGGGAGTAGAGGTGGAGGTAGGGGGATTTTCTGGCTTGCCGAATTGCAAACGACGAGATAGCAGATCTCTTGTTGTTGATGACCCAGTCCGAAAAGTCTGTACTTGTACCTGTGTCTGTGCGGGTGTCGGCGTTAACTCCGATATAGGCGACTCCTGATCTCGACGATATCGCAAAGGTGTCGTGGTTCAAGGAGATGATCGATCACTCGGATTGAGAGAGTCTGAGGGGGGGGGGGAAGGATCGGACCCGAGGTATAGTCGGACAGAAGTGGTGGAGAGATCTGGAATGATGAAGCGGAAGACGACGGTCGTCGTCAGGAGGTGATGAGAGAAAAACTCTTCTATCTGTTCGAGCCTACAACGGAAACCCGGCAGCGTCCTCTTCACAGGTCGTCGTGAAAACGTTGTTTAGATGTTCGGTAATGTTCCAACCATGGTTCTGGGATCCAGTAGGTCGACGAGATGAGGTTTGAAGGATGCGATGAACGATGTGAGAGAGGGTGGGGGGAAGGGAGGAAAGGGCGGAGGAGGAAGGACGGTGGGATTTAAGGTTAGACGGTGAACAGGGAAGAGATAAGGATGAGAACTTGAGTTGAAGCGAGTCGAATCTATGATGCTCGAGATAGAGTTGAAATGGAGTACGACCGATAGATTGGTGGATCTGATCGATGATTGTCGGACGATTTCTTTCCTTCTGTTTTTTCCCCCTTCTTCTTTTCTTTACTTCGTTATTCCCTATTCTCTCATCAGAGGAGTACAGTCGTCGAGTCTTCTTCGCCCTTTCCCAAATTTTCTGTTCTCCTTCCGGGCCGGGAATCTGGCAAGGCTTTGGTTAAACGGGTAGGGAAAAGAACAGAGCGGTGGGATAGACGAAAAGAGGAGCGTATATCGTGTGACACGGGTGAGGAACAACGAGATAGAGGGGACTGCCAGGCAGTCTATACCCTCTCCGAAACCGGCCGGATGGAATGATCGCGACCGTTGTTCAATTCCGACAGGGAGGAGCTCGTTGATGGCAAGGGGGTGTGCGAGATGACAAGGAGCGCTCCTCGTCCCCCGACCGACCCTTCCACTCGCTCGGTCCCCAGCTTCTAATGGCGCGTCGTCGTTGTCCTGCTGCCCTGCCTGCCTTTTCCGCCCGCTTTCCTCCTTCCCTCTTCCCCCCCCCCCTCTCTCTCTTGGTCGCGCCCCCCCCCCCCCCCCAGGCTGCAAAAAGGGCTTGAAAAAGGGGGGGGGGAGTGCAAGGAAAGGCAAGGGAGAAAGGGCACACGCGTCAAAGAAGCAGGGCAGAAGAAGAGAAGCAGATTTGGGTTGGAAAGGAAAGGCAAGGCCAGGCAAGGCAAGGGCTAGAATAGAAGCGCCAGAGCAGAAAAGACGCAAAAACCCTCTTTCTTTCTTTTCTTGTTTCTCGGACGCGATCCCTCCATCTAGCTGAACCACGTCGCTCTCGTCTCTCTCCCTTTTTCCTTGTCTTTTTAGGCTTGCGGGGAGGGAGGAAATTCCTTTCCCTCTTCACTCTTCCCACCTCTCTCTCTCTCTCCTCTCTGTGGCCATTTCTTTTTTGTACATTCGTTTGTTATTGATTCGATGAACGCGCAGAATAAACGGCCTGTGGGCAGAGAAGAGGATATCAGACGAGAACTCGAAAGGGCGGGGAGGGGGAAGAGGGAAGGAGGGCTGAAAAGGCCCAAGGGGGGCAACGGGGCAAGAGAGGACGCGTAAAGGAGGAGGAAGTCAAAAGAGGGAGGGGGGGGAAGGGG
>JANGFI010001445.1:0-15884 GCA_025758705.1 Goffeauzyma gilvescens
TGACTAGAACTTTCCGGAACCTTCCGAAACATTCCAAGTTGGGGAATTTTCCACTCTGGGGTTGCTATTATTTTCTGTGACTTGGTCTTTCATAGAAATTTGCCACCATATTTTAGTATATAAGGAAAGGTCTCTAGACATTGCAAGTCAACATGTAGTTTGTAGATAACTGTCAATAGATGCAATACACACCCCCCAACCCCCCAACCCCCCAACCCCCCTAATAATGTGCATACTACTTGCTAGTACTGAAATCGATCTCGAAATACTACAATAAACTTGAGCCATTCAAAACGACTGCATACAACAGGAAACGGAAATACTTTTACATTTTTTCTGCCGCTTAATACTGTCGAGTCTGCGGGGACGAGCCTGGAAGAGTAGAAGAAGCAAGTCAATATCTAAAATTCAAGCAAACACATCACCGGTCTCTGCTCGTTTGGAGCAACTCAACTCACTTCCAATCGTTTCCACGATCATTCCCCTGGGAGAGTCTCTTGGAATTTTGCGTACTGATAAGCGAAGATGCCCCATATTGAAGCCTTTTGCGCCGCGGTCAAAGTCGGTAAAGCCGGAAGCTCCTGTGAAGCCTTGAAAGCTCTCCTATAGTCGGGGTGAAACTGGGTCAGTAAGGCGATCTTCTGTCATGGTCACAGACAAGGTTGAGTGGCTTACCAGTATTCCTCCATGCTTGCGGGATTATTCCTCATCGCAGTGTAAAAAACTCGCCTTGGAGAGAACATGGACGAATCTGACCGTCCATTGTCTCCTCTATCCAACACGCCACCATTGTCGTCGTTAGCAGTGTCTATCAAATCAAACAGGACAGCTGCAACGCGTCCCTCGTCGAATGAAAGATCCCGGTTGGAAACTCCAGTGCCGCACTCGTAATTCTCGATTGGCAAACAACCATCTTTTTTATCAAACCAGCAGAAGTCATTGCCTGTACCCTCCTCGAACGCGGATCCCCGGAGTGAAGACAATCCGAAAGCGGTGGCGTACCCCTCTGTGAGGGAGACAGCGGCAGAGTTTGCGGCTCCTGTTTGGCAGAAATTGTGCGCTGCCCCGGCTGGGATATTCGTAGTATCCAAAAACTTGATTTTTCGTGCAAGAAAGTGGACCCAGTGTCCGTACTCGTGAGCAAGGGCCGAGGTGTACGTCGCGTGTTCGGGTGAGATGCTTATAAATGAGGATGCAATGTCAAGCCCGGGGTGAAATGCGGTATCTCCTACATTGCCAGGGAACCAGATGTTCGGAAGTTTGGCTTTGAAATTGGCGATTTTCGTCTTGGTATAGAGCCAGGAAGTCGTCATGCGGTCTTGGACGCTCAAGATGTCGGTGTTCACCTTGTTTACGAATCGATAGCCGACAGTTTTGACGGTTCCAGCAGGGATTTGCCATGTTAACGGAGCGGATCTTAACCTCCAGAAAAGGAAGGTTGTGCCTTGATCCTTCGAGGTCGACACTCGGAACTTCTCGGCGTCAAGGGAAACCGTGACCCGGTTGACCACGACAGTCTTGCCGGTCTGGACAGGGAATCTCAAGATAACGAATCCATTATTGTCCGTCTTTCCGGTCGCCGAGAGGACAGTGTTGGCACCCACGGTCCCAAAAGCTGTAACTGAGAGCTGACGAATTGGACGCCGGTTTGTTGATGCGCCATAAGACAGAGTCAACCGAAGAGTTCCCCTGTCGCTCAATGCGGCGACCTGTCTTGCATGGATAGGTGTATCTTTGAGAGTCAAAGGACAACGTGGAGGTGGGGGAGGTGGGCAGGGAGGAGCGGACGGCGGCGTAAAGTTTCGTGGGTGTTTTCCATGCTTTGGGTGATGTGGATGTGGTGCTTTACAGCAGTCGGCTGGGTGCGAAATTGTTGCAGGCGGATCCTCTACCGTCTGTTCTACTACGGTGACCTCGTCAATTGGATCCTGCTCTGTCAGATCTGGACCTTGATCGCAGATCACGGTTTCAAGAGTGGTGTCAATTGGAGGCTCCGAAACGTTTGCTAACTCAGCTTCAACCGCGGCATGTATCGCCTCATTCTCCTGGTGCGCAAACTCTGCCGGTTCGACAGCTGTCCAGGACGCAGCAGTTGAGTCATAAGACAGAATGATAGTTCCAGATCTCGTGCTTTTGTACAAGGTGCTGTTGCCACCGACGTCGTCGTCGATATCGACCTGTGCACGGAGATTGTAGGCAGCTGTGGGAATCGAGAGTGTAGAGATGTTGAACTGCGCGATGATCTCGACCGAATCTTGTCCATCCATATCGACTGCCTGTTGGTAGACCTGGACTTCTTCTGATGATTCGTCTTCGTCATAGTCATAAGGCCGGTAGAAAAGCGTCAAGGTGAGCGCCTGGCTGTCTGACCCCACTCGTGTGACAGTCACCGGGACGATAAACCTGTACTCGGTTACATTGTCTGGGATACGGAAAAGGTCTGTGCCCCCGGTTCTGTAAATGGCGACCTCGGTGGTGTTGATCGAAGCTTGAAAACCTGCGTTAGGTTCAGTGCAAGAAACAAGCCGGATAAAGGAGGCAAGGAAGAGAATGACGATAGTTGACAGCGACATGGCTCGCGATTTGGTGTTGTTGACGCCAGTGAGGAGATTGTTGTTGTTGGTCGTTGAGTCGATCGAGGAGATAGGGATGATTTGGGTGAGGAAATGGAAATGAATGGAATAGAGAGAGTAAATTAAGATCCTGCTGTCTAGATATGCTTGTATATATACATATATGGCACTGTTGCATGCCCAACTCGTCTTGCTAAGATCACAAGGTCTACCCACCGTGGCCTGGTTTTTCGTCGTTCTGGTCTACTTACATCTCGGGTCAAAGGTATGTTGTACGCTAGTCAAGAGATACAGCGAGTATTCCAGGGAGCCGCATCGTCACGAGGCGATGGCGGTGGCAGTGCCCCATGGGAATCGGCTTTGTTCGTGAGTTATTGACCCTTGAAGGCATGAGAGCAACCGATCAGATGTGATCCGTTTTGTCCTGTCTCTTTCCCGATCTACATGATTGGATATGACAGACATCTCTTGGCAATCTCCCAACATCACAATCATCCAAACAAGAACAAGAACGGCGCTGACGGTGGCAGTAGCGGTGCAAATGGTACACTGAGATCCCGTTCTCGTTTTAGAGACACGGGAGGAATGCTCGCGGCAAGCTGAAACAGGTCGCGTCGCGTCTGGGGGGGGGGGGGGGGCAACTTTCCCGGTGCCCTGTGATGATGATGATAGTAGGTGCGATACGGCGTACATGATTTCTTCCACAAAGATCGCTCTGTAATGTCGCTCTCCTTTCCTTTTCCGTACTACCCGACGAATAATCCCATAGTGAGCGTATTCTGGCATCCAATTGAGCATTCTGAGCCCCGTGGCTCACCACCAATGCCGTTCTCGATCTTGATGGATGGAAGTTTTGCTTGAGAAGTGGCCCATGCTCCCCTCGTATGCGTCGGGCCTCGAATCGGTCTTCCTTGCGTGCACAAATAAGGTTCAGGAGGTCAGACGGACTGTGGGTGCGTTGTCGCCGCCCGTTGATTTGTAACAGATCCAATTGGCAGCTGAGCCACGATTACTTTTTGTGCTTGAATGTCAATCAAAGTACGAACATTCTTACCAGCTGGAGAGTAATGCACACTTTCAGCCAACTTGAAAAATTTGTGGTCATGTTGACGGGACGGATCACCAAACACCTCGACATTCGGCTCTGTAACATTATTCGTTAACATATCGGCTTTTGGTTTCGCTTCTGATGGTGCGCAAGTGATGATTTTTATAACGTACTGCCCCCTAGTTGAGTCGTTGCCAATGATCCGTAACACGTTGGAAGATGTGAGCAAGTTGAACATTGCTTTTGTGTTGAAATGTTGACTTCTAGCGAGGAAACCAAACGACGACGCGTTCGTTGAATAAACCTCGATGGTGTGACTGATAAGTGAAATGCACATGGTGCGGAGATGTCTGAGGTGAGATGAAATGGTGAGATGTGCGGTTCTGTTTTGGATCTGATGATAGCAACGCCGGTCCATCACAATCACGTGTCACAATTGTGGATCAAACTTGGTCATCGGAGAATACCTGACCAGTCTGACCAGTGTCCAGTCTTCGCCATCGATGAATTCGTGGTCTGGTTGACTGGACGGCGGGGCTTGTTCCACGGATCGCGAAGGCGGGGGCCATTACGCGATATTGTGTCGCAAGGGAGGCAGTGAATCGCGCGCGTAGGCCATCATCAAACTGCCGTAATGGGTAGTGAAACATAAACGATCCCAAATGTGAGCCGATGTCTAGCGGATGCAAACTGGTCAGCGCTCGTCAACTGCCCCCCTATCAAGCTATATCTTGTGCTCAAAGCTCGACCGCTTGACTTCACGTAAAAGGTATTGTCAAGCCAAATGGGATAGAAATTCCTACCACCTTGACACCCAAGATACGACAATCAAAGACAAGGCGACCATTTGTCGACGACCCCCCCCCCCCCCCCGATCCAGCTAAGCCCCCGTTGTCGAGTTCTCCTTGACGTAAAGCAATGCCAAGCCAAACCGGAGGCAAATAGAATCGAGAAACTATGTAACGGGAAGAACAGTAATTGACGACATGCCGCTCTCTTCTCAATAGATAGCCCTCCCAGTGCATAATTGGCTTGAGTGTGTTGGTATGGGGTTCCATTCCAAGTTTTATGGTACATGGGGCGCGCACACAGTCCTCGAAGTTGATCGACATTTGATTCTCATTTACGTCACGCTCTTAGAACGTTTTCACTGTACAGTACTCGTTTCAGGAGGATGTAATGGGCCAAGATGCCCGACGGTAAACCGAGGTTCTTGACATCTAGGGCTTAAAACGGTATCTATCCTCAATCCTCAGCAGTTGTTTGCAATGAAAAAAAGGTTTGACTTCGTCCTCATGAGCGAGTTTCCAAAACGAGACAAGCACGGACCGGAACCAGAACATCTTTTGCATAAAGCAAGACAAGGTGTGGGGTCGGGACGGGCGGGGCGGGCTCAAGTCATTGCGATCGGGAAGCTTTGTTACTGTAATCGGCGATACGTTCCAGTCTTGACTTGATGTACGCACAATGAAATATGTGTACTGCAGTCAGAGTTGGATTCAAGGCGTAAACGAGCCTAGGTGAGCTACTACTATACGACTTTGAGCGGCGACTTGACATCTGTAGATCCCGGGTAGCAAGCCATGAGCTTGAACCTCGACTTTTCACGCAGGAGGTGTAGTCACAGCCCGATTTTGAGGCGTAGAACCGATACTGCTTTAGCCACTGTACTTACCTTTTGCCGTATCAGAAGGGGGGATACACATCGAGTATCCCACTCCGTCAATGACGCAAGGAAATAGATGGGATGATACCCCATGACATTGTTGACGATGATCAGCAGACAAGGGGGAAGGAAAGGAACTGCCGTGGTTGCGTCCTGGATAGCAAACTGTGTAGTACAGGGGCTGGGTACACGGTTCTGTTTTTTTCACTTCAAGAACTTGTGGGAGGGGGCAGCTTAGACCATTCCAGAGGAAAAAGAGATAAATAAGCAGACAAGTCCGGGCATTGGCAATTGTAAACCGGCTTAACGCATGAGTTTATACGACTTGGGAGATGACATAGACATCACTTCAATACCAACAAATACAGTCCACACTCACGAATCTCAACCGCTCTTGCACAAACAGTCTACTCCAACCTATTTACCAACGTCGAACCAGTATGATCCTCCTTTGGATCCTCAATTGGGTTACCCTGGCATCGATGATGTTGGGCGTAACGGCTGACTCATTCGATGGTTGTACCGAGTACCCTCCCCTCGAACCCGTGGGCTTGGGCCTGGTTGCTGCGAGTGCTGGTGTCATCGGTCGCTGGGCGAAGGGTGTTACCGCCACCGTTTTCATCAACAGGGCCCAATTCACAGCCGCACAGCTAAAACAACTCGACCCGGCGGTGACAAGGGCGATATCAGGATGGAACGCGGCGAACATGGGCTTGAAATTTGGCACGACCCCGAGCAACACATACTCTAATATAGAGGTGTACTACGCAAAGGATAGCGGGCTGTGTGCTGATTCCGGTACGTTTGCGTTCAATGGGTTCCCAAACGCGAATGGCTTTGTCAGGCTTGGGATGTGTAAGCACTGGTTCGACACGTTGAGCCTCCCGGACAATCCCACGAACAAGGCTCTTCGAACCCACGCATCCACATCCGTCGCGCACGAATTTGGACACTTTCTTGGGTTCAATCACGAGGAGCAGTCGCCGATCGCTGGCTCTTCTGGACCGCCTACAGGGTTCTCTACGCTCAGTGGGCCTGACCCGCTGTCGATAATGTCCAGGGCGCACTTTAGAACGATCACTGCTCGAGATATTTCTGATTCGAAGAAATACTACTCTGTTGCAGCTAATTTCTATCCTGGCAGAACGATCAAGGAGTACAAACTCCGGCAGTACATCCCGCCGCAAGTCAGACACTGCTGTCAGAAGGTCCTGGGGATCTGTACCAAGTATTGCGTTTAGCAACGAGGACGAGGACAGCTGGGGAGTGTTCGCTGCCGGTGCGGTGCTTTGCGTCGTAGGTGTAGGTGTATGTGTACGAAGGAATGGGAAAGTGCAGCACAGGTGGCAGCAATGGCTAGTGTCATTTTGTCCCGGGAACAACATGATAGGTAGATGATAGGTCCTTCCAACAATCAAGAGTTTGTATGAAAGACGTAAGAAACCCGAGAAACTAAACGCCAATTCTATATGTATTTGATATCGTTACTTGAACAGCTGATTTCGAACAGTGAAGATGTCGGCATGAAGGCGCTCTCTTCAGCGCTAGTATAGCATTGAAAGATTAGTGGGACGTAAATGACTTGGGTCTGATAGCACAGGTGCCACTTCTTGTGAGTCCAAGCGAGAACGACCATGAAGATGAAGGAAGAAGAGAGACTGAATGATAAACGGATTTAGCAGAGATCCCGACGATGATCAATGCGTGTTGTAGCATGTTCGTGGTGTGCGTGTGGTTCTGACCTTGTTTATGTTCTTTCGCTCCCACCGTAACTTTTTTCTCCATTACACCATAACCTTTGCCCGTCACCTTTTTGCCTGCCTGTCTCTCTCTCAACTATCTGGTTGTTCACCCCTGACGGTCCCTTGCTGCTTCCTCTCTTTCATGCTCTCTCTTGTCGCTCGCCCTTCACCGCTCGTCAACTCTTTGCCTTGCTTTACTTTGCCGTATTTCTGCTTCGTTTTGCTTCGCTCACTACCCTCATTACTCGTCGCTTCGATTTGGTCCGTCGTCGCTCGTTCGATGGCAACGCACTTGCAGCGCCCAATGGACCCTCCAAGCCACGACCATTCCAGAATGAGAACGACGGCGGGACCTTATGTGAGGTATAGGAATCTTGTTCAAGTAAGATGGTGGCAAGATCGTATGTGCTTCTTGTTCCTCCTTCCTCTTCTTCATCTTTTCCATTCATTCTCTCTTCTTCGGTTTCTGTTCGCTGCCTTTGCTTTTGCTTTTTCTCCTCGTCTGTTGGAATTTCCTGCTTCAATTCGGATGTGTCGCACTGGTTCCTTTGCTATTCTATTTCACCTGAGCTCTCACTTCTTCTCTTTCGGGGAACGGTTGTCGACACCCGAATTCGTGACTTCCATACTTGCCTTCACTCTCTCTTCATCTCACCTGTTTACTTGTCTCTTGCGTCAGCCCCTCCGCACTCTTCCCCCATCCACACGCTCTTCCATCACCTCGTCTGTTTTATTTGAGCCTAGATTTTTCCACCGCAGCAAGTTCGGAAAAGGCTTCCTCTGCAAAATCTTCTGCTACACCCAATTGACTGCTCCCGTCAATTGTCGCTTCCCCTCTGCAGCGGTGTTCTTTGGCTGTCTGTGTGTCGTCTCGCTGCTCGCTCACACTGTCAGTCGCATTTATATCAATGTCAACGTCTGATTGGAGCACCGTTTCTACACCAAGAATCGTTTGTGTGTGTGGTGAGGAGAGATGTCGGTGATACCACATTGGCGATTCTCTCGCACCAAACGATGAAGATCATTGGTATTATGCCACGTTCTTCACGAGGTTACCAGGTCCAGCGCTTCTCAGTCCTTATTCGCAACCCCCATTGATCTTAAACGCATACGCCTCGACCAATGGCTTCCAGTCGAATGAATTCATGAGAGCTGAAATCACGTATAACTCTTACCTGATTGATTGGCACGACACGTAGATCCAAGTCCTTTCATACTAGACATCGGCTCTGTGCTCAACTTTGTGAAGATCGAGGTGTTTGTTGTCATACACCGGGAACGATCTCATCGACTGGTCCAATCTCCCCGTTATCCACACCGTCTAACCCTCCGTCCTCAGTTTCCACTAAAGGCAACCCCCAGCACCCAGCATGACCGTCGAGGACTAAGTTATCGAAGGAAGAGAGGGGAGGGTCAAACATCAACGGACACTATCACCGCCCAGGTCACATTACCCAACCGTAATCTCGCTCCAGTGGAGTGTAGTACCAGCCACCGCACCCTCCTTGAGCGCCGATACGACACCGGGACGGACGAAGCTGACGTTCCGAAATACGAACGAGAACGGCTTGCTCGCGTGCCGGTATGGCGACTTCAGCGGCAGGTACGATGGGGTTGTGGGAGTGGAATACGTGAGAGATCGGTTGTGGAAGGAACTCATGACGTGTCTGCCTGGAGCGATAACATTCGCGGGCCGAATCCAATCTACCTGTCTCTGTCCGCTCCCTCACGCTCGTCGTCGTCGTGGTCACCTTCTTACGGCTATCGCTGCATGCTCTAGCGTTCCTTACATCACTCGCCTCAATCTGTTTCATTCGTATTTTTTCAGATTTCACATCGTGTTTGATCGTAAAACGACGGGTTGTGAGCAGTTGAGCGGTTGAAACGTCAGTGAGTGCGCCGTCGAAACGGCAAGGGAGTGGCGTGAGTTGTCCAAGGTTATTTGCGCTTGAGTTTGGGGTCACCCGTCTTCTGTCTTTCCCTTGTGATCCTCCTACTGTGCTGTTACTGCTGCTGCTCCTTCTCTTCGCACGTCCTGATCTTCTCCTCCGCTCTTCTCTTGTATTCCATTGTATTCCATTGTATTCCATTGCATTGCAATTGAATTCAATTCCAATCTATTCCAATCTATTCCATTCCATTCCCAATCCATTCACTCATTGCAATTCACTCACTCATTGGCCTTTGGAAACGTCCGATCCGATTCCTGTCGATCGCTCTTGCGTTTTTCCTCTTCGGTTCTATCTCAATCGCTCGCTCGTTCCCTTCCCTTCCGTTCCCGTTGTCTGTTCTCAGTCGCAACCCTTCCTTCCTTCCTTCCTTCCTTCCTTCCTCATCCCTCGCGCTTCGTTCTCCTCCCTCCGCTGACCCGCCCTGCCCCTGGCGCGCCGTCTCTCCTCCTGCCCCTCGCGTGCCTGCCGTCTCCTCCTATTCTACCTCCTGTCCCTCCCACCCGTCGGCATTCATCTATCTCCGATCTCTCCTAGCAACAATCAATCAATCAATCAATCAATCCATCAATCAATCGCATCGCTCAATCAATCGCTCGACTCGTCTCGACTCGACTCGACTCAAGTGGATAGGGGTCCGGACAGAACTCCTCTTCTAACCCCCGTTTCCCCGTTTCCCCCTTCCCTCTTCCCCCTTCCCCCTTCCCCCTTCTTCTTGCATTTGTCGTGATCGACATCGAGATCGACATCGACGCCGAAGTCTGCTCACTTCCTTCCTTCCTTCCTTGCCTGTCTTGCCCATTTCCTTTATCGCTACCCTCTGCACCCCTATCCTATCGCCCGCCGCCCCCCCCCCCCCCCCCCCCCCTACCCACCTACCCACCTACCACCCGCATGTTTTCCTCCGTCCGTCAATCGTCGTCGTTGTTGTCATCGTCGTCGTCGTCGTCGTCGTCATTATCGTCATCTCGCATTATCAGTATTGGTGGCGGCGGTAGCGGTTGTCGGCGGTCCCGGAGTCTCCCTCTCCGTCTCCGTCCCTATTCCCATCCCCATCCTCATCCCCATCCTTTTTCTCTTCCAGTTCGGTCCGAGCTTGCATTCGCTGGAGGAAGAAGGAATCAATCGACGTGGACGGATTCCAAACGGTCACACGAAGCCCAAGCCGGAGCCCAAGCATTCCCTGATAAATTAGCGTTTGCTTTTGATATCGTGAGCGAGCTGAGCTGACCCCCTTTAAGTACTCATGGGTCCTCACGCTAAACGAGCCCTCACGCGCGAATGCTTATGCTAATGCGTCTGCGTCTGTATTCTGATCCTCTGTGTGTGTACATCATCTCCCTCTGCCCCTCTGCCCCTCTGATCCACCCTTAATTGCCTGCCTTCCTCCGCCGATCTGCTGATCCTCCGCCGATCCCCCGCTCTGCTGCTGCTCTGCGCAGGACGGCGTGCTCCTCCAAGGCCCGCATGTACTCCCTTCTGCCCGATCGGCGATCCGACTCCTCCAAGGCGACAATCGATGGAACCAGAAGATCCCTTTTGTCCTTCTCACGAATGGAGGAGGCGTACCGGATGAAGAGAGGAGGAGCGCGTTGAGTCGCGAGTTGGGGACGGAGGTGAGTCAGTGCCAGTGTCAGTGTCAGTGTGCACGCACGCACGCAGTGCCAGTGCCAGTGCCAGTGCCAGTGCCAGTGCCAGTGCCAGTGCCAGTGCCAGTGTGCACACAGAAAAGACAAGCTGATCTGCCTGTGACCTCTGCTCTCTCTTAATCTCGTCACGTGTTCATCACCGCCCTTGTCCTCCCTCTACCCTCGCCTCGCCTCGCCCTCGCCCTCGCACGCCGCACCCCAGCTGTCCCCCTCGCAAGTCATCCAATCGCACACGCCTCTTCGTCCTCTCTCCGAGACGTATGCCCAGAAAGACGTGCTCATCCTCGGTGGGGCCCGGGATGACTGTCGACGGGTGGCAGAGTCCTATGGGTTGGAGAAAGCGTGGATCCCGCAGGACGTCGTCATGTGGAATCACACGGTTTGGCCCAAGACCAAGGTTTGTAAGGAGGATTGGCCGTATGTGCGGGTGAGTGGCAATTCCTCTTTCCCTTCTTTCTTTCGCCGTCGATATACTCGTTGATTCCATCCGTCCCTTCCTGCCTGCCTGCCTTTCCAATATACTTTCCCTTTCCTTTCCTTTCCTTTTGCCCCTGCTCGCTGCGCTCCCGGCCCCTGCTCGCTACACTCGCCACTCACCGCTCGCCGCCCGCAGAAACACGACTTCACGTCCACCCGCTTCTCCGCCATCTTCGCGCTCGGCGACTCGCACGACTGGGGACGAGACACGACCCTCGTGTGCGAGCTCATGCGGTCTGTCGATGGGGTCCTTGGCACACGCCGGCGCAAGAGCACGAGCACGAGCGCAAGCGCGAGGACGACAGAGGAAGAGAGAGAGCAAGAGATTAGGCCGAGTGTACCGCTTTTTATTTCGAATCCGGATTTGGAGTGGCAGAGGTGAGAGTTTGAGCTTGAGTTGGAGAATGAGTTTGAGTCTTGGTTTCCCAATCCCTGGATGTAGTGTCGTCGTTGTTAGCTGTTAGTCGTCCGTCGTCCGTCGTCAGTCATTGGTCGTCAGTCGTCAGTCGTCAGTCGTCAGTCGTCAGTCGTCAGTCGTCAGTCGTCAGTCGTCAGTCGTCAGTCGTCAGTCATTGGTCATTGGTCGTCCGTTGTGTGGAAGTGAAACGAGAGCAGAATCAGCAGAGAATGTCATGTTTCTGCTGTCAGATGATGCCACGCCACGCCACGCCACGCCAAGAAAGAATCCTTGACTGCTCATCCTGTCCTCCACGAACTCTCGTCGACCTTTTCCTCTTTTGCACTCGCTGATTAATCACCTTCATTTCTCTCTCACGCTCGCCTCGCCTCATCTTTCTCTCGCCACCTCTTGTCTTGCCACCTCTCTCTTGCTCGTCTCGTCTCTTGTCTCTCTCGCCACCTGCCACCCTCGATTAACTCGTCTCGCTCCGCTCGTCTCTCTCGCCACCTCTGGCCCGCTCTTCTCGCTCTTCTCGCCCTGCTCTTCTCACTCCTCTTGTCTCTCTCGCCACCTGCCACCCTCAATCATTCTCGCTCGCTCCGCTCGTCTCTCTCGCCACCTCTGGCCCGCTCTTCTTGCTGTTCTCGCCCTGCTCTTCTCACTCCTCTTGTCTCTCTCGCCACCTGCCACCCTCAATTATCTCGTCTCGCTCCGCTCGTCTCTCTCGCTCCGCTCGTCCGCTCGCTTCGCTCGGGGGCTCGCAGCGACTACCCCCTCCCTCGATTCGGTCAAGGCGCCTTCCGAACCTGCCTCGAATCCGTCTACACAGCGTCTACAGGATTACCATTCCAGTATACTCAGTTCGGAAAACCTCATCGGTTTACGTACGAGTTCGCGGATAATATGTTGAGACGGTATGTGGATGAGATTCGGGGTGCGCGTGGCAGGCCCACGGTAACGTTAGACGGAGAAAGCCCGGAGGGTAAGGAAGAAGCAGGCGGATGCGAAGGCGAAGGCGAAGGCGAAGACGATGTCAAAGACGGGAAAGCAGGTACGCCGGATCTGAACGTCTACATGGTCGGCGACAACCCACTCTCCGACATCGCCGGTGCGAACGCGTACGGCTGGTCTTCCATACTCGTCAAGACAGGTGTGTATCGAACCGGAACACCAAGCGTGAAGCCGACGACGATCAAGGAGGATGTGGAAAAGGGGGTCAGGTGGGCGATTGAGAGAGAGATGGGGAGGGCAGTGTAATAGGGTAGAGTAGGTACAGCGTATAGGCAGATAGCTGAATAGATAATAGATAGATAGATAGATAGATAGATAGATAGATAGATATAACTCCGACATCATCAGTAAAATCACTCATGAACAACCGCAACCATTACACGAATTTCCGCACATGCAAATACCTCGCCTCTCCCCCCTAAGAACCGTCGTCGGCACTACTACTTCCTTGCTCTTTTCACCGCCGCACCGCCTTTTTCCTTGCCACCACCCTTACCTCCTCCAGTCTTCTCCAACTTTTGGACCTCTGCATCGACATCCCCGAGACATGATTTGAGAGTATTCCACTACACCACCCATACATTCCGTCGGCCACCGAACGAGACCAGACGTGACGTCCCGCGAAAGACGATGACGACGAGCAGGATACGTAATTGAGAAGAGAAAGAACCGGCGATGAGAATCATTAGCCTTCTGGTCGCCAGACTTCCTGTCGACAAGTCCAATAATATTGATACACCTCGTCCGAGGACTTCTGGAATTCCGTACAGCGAACGGGTGCCGCCTCACCTGTTCAACACTTAGACTGATTCCTTTACTTCCAGGTTTATCCGCTCCTGATTTGTCGGTGTAGTACTATTGATGACACGGGATGGTGTGAAGATGATTGGGTCGAGTCGGGCCAAACGTGATGAGTAAGGAGATTCATGTAAAAAGGCGCAAGGGATGGTTTCAGAAATGGTAAGGGTGAATAGACATGTCGGCACGTGCGATAGCAACGAGCGGGAAGAAGGATAGATGTTGAAGAAGCTCGGTGATTTGACTTGGCCAAAACAACTCGCAAAGCCATGCCAGAACCCGACTGCATACTCACTTCTCGGATATCAATCAGTGTCGTCTCTTTGAACTTTCGGACAGTCAGTCTTCGTTTGCCCGATAACTACCAGTAGGTGATTTAGAGCGCCGTTGAAAGCATAGAGGGGGGGGGGGGGCAGATGTAGCCCACCGCCGGTCAAGCCAAACCAAAAGGCGGTGAAGATTGGTTGTAACGAGACAATGGATTGGAACATATTGTTAGCTGTCGTTCGAGGATCACAATAGTCACCCCCAAACCCCCCAAACCCCCCCAACCCCCCTAGGAAGGGGGATTTGGGCGCCAGGACATCGGAACTGTCCTAGATACACGAGACGAGAAAGATGGGTTAGTGGAGAGGACTCACCTGGATATAGGATTCTCCATCGTCATTCTTCATAAAATCCACCTCAGCATTCTTCTCCATCTTCTGTTTCTTCGATATCTTTCCTTTTGATTCCCGCCCTTCGTCGCCGTCACTGTTGTCCCCGCCCGCATTCACCGTTTCTCCATCAACATCACCCGACTCGACGGCCCCAATATCCTGCTCGTCATCGATAGATTTTTCAGTCTTCACCTTATTGGAGGTATCTTCAGACGCCTCCAGGGAGGCGATGGGTCGTTTCTTGTCGGTGGACATCGTGAAAGTAAGCAGCCCAAAATGAGAATAGCGATGTCTTTCCTCCAAGTTCGGGCGGCCGGCGTTCGGCGTTTGAGGAATGAAGAAGGTAATCCTATCTGGCTGGAATATATAAGAAAAACCCGGTACAGCCTTGAAGAATTCAGAATCTGTCAGCAATCATCTGGAGCTGATGAATACATCATAACATAACGAACGACCAAAAGGTGTTCGGATGATGACGCGAAAATGGTCCAGGGGCGCCGCGTCGCGATATACTCTCGATCCAGGCGAGAGCGGGCGCCGAGTGGTAGTGCAGTGCAGTGCAAGTGAACTGGATCATGTCATTGGGTGCGGGGCACCCCGGTCATCAACAGGAGGATATCAGCGTGGCTTCTTCATATCCATCGTCATATGACGTCGATGTTGGACGAACATCCTTGGTCGGATTACTTTGCTTCCTGAGCGAATTAGTCAGTCCCATGCATAGAAAACCTCCACCAACTAGACTTCTCATCAGCTCTACATCGACGACCCATAAAGTCAAGCAGGAGCCAAGTGCTGACGATGAGGGAGTTAAGAACTCGAGGCAGCGCAGGACATACCTACCTTGCTTGCTGCTCCCTGTCTGACTTCTGTAACTCTCCCTGGCACGATACTTTCCAAACCAAGCCAAGTCAAGTCTTGGTCGTGGTGATCTGTCTGCCAATTTCATTTCGAGAATCTTGCGAATTGTCTTACTTCTTACAACGGTGTCCATGACTGACATACAAATATGATCTCTCTTTCTCTCTTTCTCTCTCCCTCTCTCGAGGGTCATACAACCTCGAGCCATCCCTCATTCTGTTGGTACCAGACCCTCGCTCATTGTTGCCCATCGCTTGTCATTTAGCGAATCCAGTGATTCCTACTTCCTACTTCCTACTTCCTACTTCCTACTTCCTACTTCCTACTTCCTACTTCCTACTTCCTACTTCCCACTTCCTAATTCCAACTTGGGTGCTTCTCGCTTCGCTCTTCAAGCGAACCCATACAACCGCCTAGCATTCCCAGCAAACACCATTTCGATCACTTCCCGAGCGTCTCCCGCATCCTCATTAGATACCAGGTCAGCGATTGAGCTTCTGAGAATATCGTACCAGGTCGTGTCGATGGGACTTCTAGCGCGGGACGAGGTAGGGGAGGAAGGTGTACAAGTTCCGAAGATGAGGCGGGAGCCGAAGCATTCGAGGGCGTGAGCGACTGTCGAAGGGGGGGGGTGGCGGGGCAACGAGTCAGTTACCAGGTATTTTAGTGAATGACGAGAACGAAAGAGGCGGAAGTTGGGTTGGCTCTGAGGAAACGAGAAGACCCACGATAGATCCTTATGACACTCCTAAACTCTTCCATCAACACCTTCTTCTCATCCTCAGTCTTGTCACCCTCAGCGAGAACTCTGATCCAGCTACTCGGTGGAGTCAACACGAGATAAACATCCTGATGCAAACTGAGCGCGGCGATACGGGGTTGATAGATCTGGGCGTATTCGGAGGTCGAAAGGACTTTTTCAGATGGGAGGACGGGAGTGTTGGTTGGGGGGACCGCGCCGGCTGAGCAAACGAACCAGCGAAGCGAGTGAGTGTAGTGAGTATAGTGAGTGTAGTGAGTGTAGTGAGTATAGTGAGTGTAGTGAGTGTAG